>JAGDQP010058663.1:0-12517 GCA_022664845.1 Lepisma saccharinum
CCATCTTTTCACATTTCATTTTTAGATTCAATAAACCATTATCATAAACATTGTCTAATAACCTTGGGGAATTTCTTTCACAATTCAAGGGAGAATTATGGCAAGATATGCAGATCCGGGTAGTCTGAGAGAAAGTACACCTTTTATCTGTTTCGTTTTCTATAAAAGTGGATATCGTCTTAGGCTCATCTAATCCTGATATATTAACTTGTATTCCTCTACTTTTTTCTTTCCAATTACCTTGTCTTTAGGGTTTATCTCCTGCTTTTGATCAATAAACTTTTGACCCTGAAGGGGAAAAAGTTGATTATCAATCATGACTTCACTTGTATGCCAATGTCCGATTTTGAAGGAAAACTACAACTAAATGGAAATTCTTGAGTAAGAGTCTGAATGCCTGTATTGGAATGAGCCTGATCACTGGAGAGGGAACAGGATTCTGTTACACCTAACTCCAATACAAACCTTATTTCGTTCAGCATACGTACTGACTCGTTATGAGGGACGTCACTATCATTTTCAGGGCTTACCACCAGAAACAAATCGTCATTTGTATGTTTAAACGACTTATTTAAAATATAGTCGCAGATTTGCGTTGATAACATTGATGAAGATTTGATGGAGATCTGAGTCGACTTCTGCGAAGTCGTCAGTGCAATAGTCAGGTGACAGTGTAAACTGGTCTACATTTAACGCCATATTATCGATTGCCAATAAACCTGTCAGTTAGTATCGATACTCACATCTGAAGGGCTTTTGTCCTTAAAAGTGAGGAGAGTGGAGACCAGCCTAGCAAGATACAAGATAACCAGTCCTTCACTGAAAAGGCTTCTCTCCTTTGTTAATTATTATACCATAGGGGCTTTTCTCTTATTGAGAATAAAGTCAATGATATTGCCACAACAAAAAGGCTTCTCTATTTAAAAGGTTAACCTCTTATTTAAGGTAGTCAGTTATTACAAAGAGTTCGAAAATCACATCGAAGAGACGCTTCTCCTGTTAGGTGTACAGTAAGCAGATAATAACCTAGATATGATAGCCAGAAAAACGTTTTCGTAAAAATTACCTAAAATTGACCAAACTTTTTTTAGGCCTCCAGGCTTTATCTCTTAAACCGTCACTTATGCGCAAAAAACTGTAGAGGGGAAGTATGTTCCCCAGGCAAAGCTACTCCCGGATAACGTAATTTCAAGGCACCAAAGCAAATAATTTAGGTAATATAAGAAACAAACACAAAAAGTGGGCTCTCACAGTGTGATTATGATGTCTTCAAACTTCCATTTGATTTTATAAGCAAAATATGTTGATAATTACTTACACTATTCTTTCCAAATTAAACCGGGAAGCTTAATTGGTCAAAACGTAATAGCCAAGAAGAAAGGTTTCCATCGATCACTGAACATTCACATTAAGTTGATAATTCAGAGTTGACCAAAGCAATCGCTTTCGGTCTAATATTTTTTCTTACTAGTGTCGACTAAAGATCGATTGACATAATCGAAGTCGGTGCGCATGCTACAATTTAAAGATGCAAATGGCCGCTCCCAAAACAATATTATGTACAGGCCATGATATCCATAGTTAAGTTAATGATTAACAATTCAGTAGAAAACACCAATGACTATCATAGTGCACTCCGCCATCAGAGTATGTTTACATTTGACATTTTCTATTATTTTTCAACTATCACTGGACCGATTATCAAAAGGTTTTCGGCGTTCACTTCACGAGCACTTTACACAAACTTTAAGTTAAAATTTTAACAAAAATCAGAGTATTTCCACACTAAAAACTTAAAAAGTCGCGGAGCTGCGACTGCACGTCTGTGTCGATGTACCACTGCCTTCTTGATGGTCGGGAAGTAAGCGAGTTCCCACCCACTTCCTGATGATCGGGAAAAGGTTGGGGCCCTGCATATTTCCGACCGTTTTAGTCAATAGTTTATGTAACTTAAGTATCGGCATTCCTTTGAAAAACAATTCTGGCGGTAGATTAGAATATAAAAACATGAATAGGGGAAACGTTCTTTACATTTGTTAAAAGCAAAAGTGCCTTATGTGGGGTCCGGAGCTTATAATTTATTCTTAGTACTAGCTGTTGCCTGCAGCGTCACTACACTCGGAAGCCGTCTTCGAATATCTGGTTGAACCGTCTAGAGGATAAAGCACTGAAGAGCTGTTCTAAAGGTTTCGGGTTCGATCCCACCACATGCCAACGATTTAAAAAAAATACTTTTTTGTTTCTATTTTCGCAATATCACTTCTTTTGCTACCTTATCGAACATCAGTGAAACAGATTAGTTAAAGCCAGATTATACATACATTTCAGATATCGAGCTTAGAGAGTGTGGCCTGAGCATTGATATGTCAGTCAGTTAGGATTTCTGTTTTATATAGAAATAGTATTATTATTAGAAGTAGTATTAGTATTGCCTTCTCAGGATATTATAGTATTAATTCAAATTGACTTATTCTCAAGACATTAGTAGTACTGACGATTTTTTTTAATCTGCAATTTTTAGAACATTGGCCGAGCCGCTGTAATTCAGTGGTAGAGCGTTGGCTTAGTATTCGGGAGGTTGGGTTCAACCCCAGCGGTCGACCATCCTGATTGAGGTTTTTCCACGTTTTCCTCAGTCACACCAGGCAAATGCTGGGATGGCACTTACAGCATAAACCCTGGCCGACACCCTCCCAAATCCTTTCACATCCCCTATAACGGACTATTCGTTATAAATAAAATTCAAGTTTAGAACATAGAGGGAATTTTTTTCATTAGTGTTTCCTTTGTACAAAACAAGGCATCGTAAATTACTGACTGATTCTGACAAAGTTTGTATTTGTTTAAACATTTAATCAACAACCATTGCGTAAAATATTTGTATTACTATCAATATTTAATACCTTGTTTAGCTGTATATCTATCTACTATCTGTACATCTATATGTATATTGTATGACTTAGTGCTGTATTGGCACCATGTTGTTCGTAGAAAATTAATAAATATTGCATTACATTATTATTACCACAACAAATGTAGGGATATTTCACGTTACAAATAAACGGCTAAATGAAAACTTAAAATTTCTAATTCATGTATACTGGGAAACATCGTGATTCAGGCTATAATAGTAGCACAATCACGATATTTTGATGATTCTGTGAATCTAGACAAAGTGACAGTAATCCTGGTGCAAAACTAGGAGTTTTATTGCAGTTGTATTTGCTACGAAGATTTATTTCCGAGAAATTATGTGTAATAAAGAAGAAACCTAAACAACTGCGGGATTAAAGCAATTATATAATGAATATGGTGTCTGTGTTACTTACAGACCATTCCATTTCAGACTTCTAGAAGTATCTTATTGACGAACGGTTTTCGGACAATTAAGCCCGAAATCCGTCGTTTCTTGCAAAGGACCATGTTTGAACCCCCGTAGAAGAGAAGGAGTGTCATTCAGGACCATGATTTTTTGTGTGCATACATACACTCTGTTGGTAGGTCTAAATATTACAAAAATTTGTAGGATTTTATTCAATTCCTTCACCCCAAGAAATTTGTTAAATATCAAATTTTACACAATTTATTACTTATTTTTCAGCCTAATTATTGGAATAAAGTAATTAATTTTCAGAAAAGGTATTCCATATGTTCAATGTGCACTTCAAGAGCTACCAAACGGTGTTTGGAAACATAGTCGCTCCGCGAGTAATAATGGCATAACATTTCTTTCAAAAGTGGTTCTGATATATATATATTTTGCAAAATGCTGATGTAACCACTTTTTTTAAAAAATGGATGATTTGTCATTACATAACCCGATTACGTATGTTTCAGTTTCTGGCATATAGTATGAAGATAAATGTTAACATTTCATTCTAATAATAATTTTCATGAAGAAATTTTCATCAATAAGAAAACCTGTTTTAACAAAGTGAATTGTTATATACACGTACAAAATATATAACGCAAATTGAAATATGGAAAAAGCGTCCAGACACAGGATTGTTTCGTAGATGGAAATGAATATCATTCCTTACCAAACAGTAAGTTTTGTTTACTATTACTAAAATAATAAAAAAATAATCTTCCTTATCTAAAAACACTAATATATAAAATGGTCCACTTAGCGTGACACAATCTGCTGGTGTCTTTATAAGACAAATCTTGGCAACATTTTTCTAGCTGTAAAAGTAGATCATGGTTAAAACCTTGTATTTTTAAACCAATGCCACACGAACGTGGGTTAGAGCCCGGGCCAGGTCAAGTATTTTTCCTATTAATTAATAAGATAATAATATCTTCTCTTCATCAGATGACAAAAGTATAGAATTTGCCAGCAAGAAGGAGAGAGAGAAAAGCATTTCTGACCCATGGAAAGAACTTCTGTCTTCTTTACTGAAGAACAGTTTAGTATCTTAGTGAATACCTTAGTATCTTAGTGGATAGTGAATTTGCTGTATGGTACCTTGGTCGTACTTTGGATATAACAACATTTACTTAATTTGTATTTAACGCTCACATGTAACATACATAGTGTTAACACCCACCACTTCTCTGTTGTTATATTTTAAACATAATAAGTACTTATGTCCTGAAATTCTAGTATGGATACATATAGAACTGATTATTATTATTTTATGTAATTATTCATGCTTTGAGGAATATATCATTATAAAAATAAATTTTCTAGAACGGGATTCGAACCCACGACCTCAGGATTAGAAGTCACGCGCTCTACCAATGAGCTAACATGAGCACATCTATCTACCTATTTCTCATAGAACTCCTTCTGAACAAACATGACTGAATTTTCAGTGTTCAAGACAATGACATTCATATACGTTTCAACTGCTGTTGTTTTTCTCTTCATTCTCTTGTTTATTGTGCTATGAATGCGAGAATTCAATCTACTGTCTTCACTTTAATTGCAAATGTGCTTTTACGTATGGAAACGTAGATGACAAAACGATCACGTGGTCAGATGTACGGATGATTTCGAAATACTGTATCATTACGTATTTTAATGAATGTTACTTTTTTCTACACTTAATAACATTTCAACATGTCTTATTGCACTCAAAAGAAGAAAATAATATATGCATCTTTTTTATTTGTGAAGGTTCAATTCATCCTCCTTCTAGGGCTCAAACCTGGCATCTTGGTTTACTGTTTCCGAAGATACCAGAAGTTGGACTTAGAATTTTCAACTGATAAGCTCAGTAATCAATGCTGTCGTCCTTTTTGGAATAGGATGTACATAAGTTTGTTATTTTTCTGTCTATCACATCGAGTTTAGAAATAACATCCTCTTGTGTGACAGGACCCGGCTTTAACTCTACATTACCGATTATCAACAATATGGCAAGTACTAGTCCCGCGAAATATAAACTTTCAGTTGAGTCACACTGCTTGCGGGGACACTTTAGTCACACTCTCCCACACCACAATCCTATCCTCGCACGCCAAGTTTGGGTATCTGTCCCATGTTGGCACGGTACACTACGTTCAGGAGCTTCCCGCACATACAACCTCTCTCAAGAACGACAACTCAATCATTATGTGAACGTTAAATACAAATTAAGTAAACGTTGTTATATCCAAAGTCGGATCAAAGTGTCATATACAAAATTCACGATCCCCAAAGTTCATTCAACTTTAATATTGCCTCGAAAATATTTATATTTATATTTTATTTAATGTTTAATATTGCCATACAATTGCCTCGAAAGAAAATATGTTATTTATTTTTGATGCTTCTAAATTCATGAATTGTTCGAATGTACTAAAACGGTAGAACGTAACCAGAAAAATAAAAAGTTGCATTGTTGTCTGTTTTAAGGCGTTCTACATTCGTTCCTTTAGCTCACATAGGTTCGTGGTATCCTAAAAACTTGCGACGTTAATTTAACTAACTTCCCGACGTCATACAATGATGAAATTTCGCACAACGATGTAAGTCGGGTGACAATACAACATTCCATTCTTACTTGTACATATTTCTATGTAATCATATATTTTTAAAAACATATTTTAATATTTTGTTATTACAGACTTCTTTATCCTAAAATAAATAGTAGCCTGCACCGGGCTGGGTTTAGCTGGTTGCAGAACTTTTTATTATTTGAGCCACGCAATATTAGCTGGAGAAAAGGTATGAACACCGCAATAACCCGAAGAAAATTAATAAAAAGGACTTTCTCAACGGTGCAAATTAACGAGGACAAAGCCATCAGTTGAGCACAGAGATTGGAAATAAGACACGTGACTAGGCTCCTTACGTAACAAGTGCACTGTAAATACAAGTTCGAAGGAGCCATTTGCTAAGTCGCCTTCGTGGATGGATAACCAGTTTAGTCTCGCTACGGCGAGGACGGCTGGTTGTGTGGCTCTGATAAGCGGAGTGAGTGGTTTTTGAAGTGTTAGTGTAAACGCGAGCAACTTCAGTCAAAGTACAGTTTAACTTCTATATAAAATAACAACAAGATATGGCATATAGACCTAGTGAGGTGGTGAAAAGAACAAATACTCATCGAGTGGAATTAGGACAACTGTAAACAAGATTAAGTTTAAAACATTTACATAAAGCAATTATAAGGACTTATATGTGAATCCTGAAGAAATACTGTCAGCTGAGGCTGACGCATATTACAAAGCTTGTTATATTAAACTTTTGTCCAAACGGGTAGCGGAGCGAGCTTTGGAGCTTAATGAATAGAAAATTACTTATATTTTCGAAAACGAGCTAACCATATTACTAGTATCATTAGAATTGAAGGAAACTACGGTTGCGGTGGCATGGAACATTCCCTTGGAGGTGTCAGATGAAACAGTATTTAGTGTATTTAGTCAATATCGTAATGTATCCCGAGTATTTTCGATATTTTTTCCTGTGACAGCAGTTCTACCAAACGTATACTCAGGAAAGCGATTAATTCATTTTTTGAATTGAAATAACCTATTCCGCAGTATATGTCCATCTTTAACTTTAAAATTCGAACACGTATCCAACGAACAATCGTGGATCAAAGGGAAACTGATTTTGAAGAAAAAAGGAGGGTAGTAGCCCCTCTCCCAAAGAAAACGAGGATCAGCGGCCTTTCGTTTATCATTATGACACTTTCCCCATTTTAACTAGTGCAATACAGCACTTAACCTCGGAAAAAATAATGATTCTGGCAACCCTGGTAGTGACACACAACAGAAAGGAAAAGAAGGTCAATGGACAGTTGGGTCTTTGGTGCAAGAGGAAGGGGAAGTCGAGAGGCAAGACGAGTGCAGCCACGAACAAGTAAATCAAGGGCAGCAAGAAAATCAAATAATATTAGATGTACAGACAACTTTCAGTGCGATAAATCAAACGGCTGTTATTACAACAGAAACAAACACGGTTACGTTTCCATTATTACAAGAAGTGGTGGGCCAGGTAAATAAAGCTGGTCTAGCTGAAGGGTACGGAGACAGTGCAGTTCAAAGTGCTTCGTGTTGGTCTTTACCCGCTGACTTACATAGTGAGAAGGAAAGTGGGCAGGAAGAGGACATTTTGACGCCATCGTCTTCTGAGGAAACTTTAGAGGTGATAAAAAATAACGGTGGTAAACGACCAAGGAAAATAAACGAATCAATAACAATTTTCCCCATCTAAAGGAAAAGTTGAAAAAGCAAAACGCTAAAATTGTCAGTGTGAGTGAATCTTCACGTGAACAACGACCAGGCAGTAAAAAGGAAGATAGTGGGAGAGGTAAAACCATCAGTTATAGTCGGGATTACCACAGTGACGGGAGTCCGTAAGTACAGACATTCTTTTGGTGAGTTTGTCTCTTGGGAAAGGTACGTACTCCTATTTTATTTATAAATATGAAACGAAATACCAGAGACATAATGTTTCGAGTGAAGACTATCTTGAGTCTATTGTTTTGCTCTAGCTACAGCATGAGTGACGGACAGTATACGTAAACTATAGCTACTTTAACTTTAATAAAGCCATTCATGGGGTGAAAATACAGGATGTGAGGCCCATGGTAAATTCACATTCTGTACAAATCATAGCATTACAAGAAACCAAAGTGAACACAATTAAAATATAGAATTCTATAACAATAGACAATTATAATATTAACACCAAACAGGTGCGGCTTTCCCCGTTAGTGAGAAGAGATTTATCTTATAGTGATTTGTATCTACATGAAAGTGGTAGGCTCATTTCGGTAAAGGTGCAACAAATAGGGATAACAGCAGTTTATGCGAAAGGCGGTTCTCAGCATGCAGAGGCAAGAGATAATATTTTACAATGTACTAGCCAAGGAGCTGCACACCTATCATAATTTCCCCACCATTGTTCTTGCAAATTTAAATGCAACAAGAAAAAGGGTGATAGTGTAACGGGTAGAAATATTAGTAGAGCTTTAAAAACAATTTTTGCAGACTTAAATTTATTCGATATCTGGGAAAACTTATACCCAGGGTTTACAGGTCATACTTATCTCTACGCACAGAGTAGTTCAAGAATAGACGTTATATATGTATCGCAGTATTTTCAAAAGAGAATACGTAAGATAGGGATCGAAAGCCTAATATTTTCAGATCATTTAACGGTATTGGCGTCATAGCAGGGGTCGATTACGATTCATTTAGTATGTAAATATTACTGTAAATACAATGAATCTATCCTTGATAATCAAGAGTATTTATTATTAGTAAATAACATTTGGCAATATTATCTCCCCAAAACACAATACCACACTAACCTACAAAGATGGTGGGGAAATTAAAAAAAAACATTGGGTTTTGAAACTAAAGCCTTTAGTCAACAGATGCAACAGGACCAGAAAGTACAAATTCACTATTACTATGAAAGATTGGTGCACTATAATACTTTAGTACAAGAAGACACCCAGTGGGTCAATCATTTAAAACAAGTCCAAAGTGATTAATGCAAATTCAGAACAAACATCAACAAGGTATGCAAACGAGATCTAAGTTAAAACATCTAGGAGTGCTCGAGGTACCCTTGTACCCGCACCACATTCACGAGCATAAACGCGCTAAGTTAAAAAAAAATAACAAATTTATTAACAACAAAGGGCTAGAAGTGGAAGGACAGGATATATATCCTGCCATCCGACAAGATTACACAGAATTTTTTCAAGTAAGGGATTCACAAAACAAAGATTCTTTTTTCAATTAGTATCTCAATGGAGTCATTTGACCCAGGAAGCCAAAGCTGAGATGGAGGACCCCTTCTCGGAGGAGAAGAGGCCGTACTAACCCTAAATAAAGGATCGTCACCGGGGAGGATGGCTTCGGCACTAAATGGTACCTTAAATTTCATAGTTTGGTTATACCAGTACTTACACGATTATTTTCGAAACTTTTTGACGGGTAGACCGATAGAAATCCCCTTATCGGACGCTATTTCCATCCTTATCCCTAAAAAAAACATTGCAAAAGTATAGGATTATTTCTTTATTGAACACAGTCTATAAAATATTGGACAAGGCTCTGTTGCTAAGACTGCAGAAATACATGTCATCCTTGTTGCATGAGAGTCAGGACGGTTGGGGATCACACCAGTCCAATTCAGACAATGTTGACTGATATTCCTGGACTGATTCACGCCTACAAATTTCAAGGCATGCCCGATTTTGTAATTTTATCAACTAATTTTTAAGACGCCTTCTCCTCTCTCAAAATTAAATTTTTGATGCTGGTATTAAGGCAGATGAACTTCCCTCAAGTATTCAGTTATTAAGTAATTTATTTTAAACACGTACTTTTAAAATACAGGTAAATCGTAGAACGCTAACTGAATTTCGTATGGAGCGAGGCCGGAATCAAGGCTCAAATTTATAGCCATATTTATTTTCTTTGGCGATAACGCCACTAATTAAAATAAAAACCTCAATTGATAAAAGTTACATATCGACAAATTAGGCTGAAGGCGTTAGTATATATGGATGACGCCATATGGATAGCAAGTTAGGAAGGAGAAATGGAAAAAGGTTATAGATTATTTCAATGAATTTAAAAGAGCGTCTAATATATATATATATATATATATATATATATATATATATATATATATACCAGGTGTATGCATACATAGTTTCCGGTTTACCTAAGTGATGGCGCCAGCGAAAAGTACGCAGCGTATTCATTTGACACATACGTCATTTTGTTCGTATTAAACATTAAACTACAAACAAACACAAGTTGAGTCCGCCAAACACTACCGTCTTTGTTTTATCGTTCAGTGGTCATGTCGAAGTTTGTGCCTGAAAAAGAACATTTGCGGCACGCATTGCTTTTCTTATTTAATCAAAAGAGAAAGGCTGTTGAAAGTCATCGTGTGCTGGTAGAAACATATGGTGAACACGCTACGTCGATTAGAACATGTGAGACATGGTTTCGACAATTTAAAAGTGGTGATTTCAATGTGAAAGACAGTGCGCGCTCTGGTAGACCACAAAAGTGCGAAACCGAGCAATTCCAAGTGTTATTGGAGGATGACCCAACTCAGACTCAACAGGAATTGGCAAAAGCATTAAATGTGTCACAAGAAACAATCAGCAGACGTTTACGAGCAATGGAGAAGATCAATAAACTGGGTAAATAGGTCCCACGCGATTTGAATGAACGTCAAATAGAAAATCGCAAAGTCACTTGCGAAATGCTGCTTCAACGCAACGAAAGAAAATCCTTTTTGTATCGAATTGTGACGGGTGACGAAAAAAATGGATTTATTTTGATAACCCGATGCGGAAAAAAAATCGTGGCTTTCACCTGGCGAATCCGGTCCTTCAACACCAAGGCCAAATCGCTTCGGCAAGAAGACCATGCTTTGTGTCTGATGGGACCAGAGCGGTATTGTGTATTATGAACTCTTGAAGCCCGGCGAAACCGTTAATGCACAACGCTATCGTCAACAAATGATTAATTTAAATCACGCATTGATCGAAAGACGACCGGAATGGGCCCGAAGACATGACAAAGTGATTGTGTTACACGACAATGCGCCGTCTCACACAGCAAAACCAGTGAAAGACACCTTGAAATCGCTTGAGTGGGGCATCCTTCCGCACTTATCGTACTCCTCACACCTGGCGCCATCTGACTATCACCTCTTCGCATCAATGGGGCACGCGCTTGCAGAGCAGCACTTCAGTAATTTCGAAGACTTTGGAAAATGGCTCAACGAATGGTTTGCCGCAAAACACAAGCAGTTTTTCTGGCATGGTATGCATCAATTACCTGAAAGATTTGCGAAATGTGTAGAAGCCGATGGCCAATATTTTGAATAAAACAAAATTAATTTGCATTGAAAATTACGTGTTTTCTTTACCACAATACCCAACAAAAACTTATGCATACACCTGGTATATAAATTATCAGAAAGTACGAATATTAGTAATGGTCAATGTAGACCACAATAAGTTTAGTAAATTTGGTAAAGTAGTACCGTATATAGATTACTTTGGTATACGGTTGGTAACCACCATTAAACAATCCATTGCGCTTAACTCACAGCGTTTATCCCAAAGAATGATAGGTGAGCTAAAAAATATATAGCATGTTTTCAAACACTATTAGCCCGTACGTAATTCATAAACAATTTTATAATAAGACAAGTAACGCATTTAGTTCAAGAGTTACCACTAAATAATAAATCACAGGCATTAATTACACAATAGATTGGACATTTCCGCTGGTGCTCACATTTGTTTCGAGTTAATAGAAATACTTGCCACTTAGCATTGCAGGACGGAGGCTTAAACCTCAGGAACTTCGTCACACAGGGGAGGCTTTGAGAGTGCATCGAGTGGTACAGATATTGTGTCAATATCACCATTCCTTCGCCAATCAGGTTATAGAATCGTATGGCAACGTATAGATAGAACAATACCGCTAAATATAGTGGACTGGAAAAAAAATGAAACATGGACATACATTACGGATATTTTTTTTTGTAAAATTACGTACATGATTCATAAGAACTTACCAATTGAACAATGGACGGTTGTTTTACCAATATCTAAGGTCCCAACGACTAATGTCTTCGCCGTTGGCACAGAATCGACAACCAAATGAAGATTGGTCAACCATTTGGCAAAATCTAGAGGAAGTTAGACACTTGCCACTGTTACGGGCGTAAGCCATAGTGCTGTTACCGCCCATAAAATTCATTTTATCTTTTATCTTTAACTTGCCACTGTTACATAATCTGGGTTTCCATATTATCCATCAGATTTGGCCAGACAAGTTGCGGCTACACATAAAATATTATTCCCAGTGACCAATGTGCCTTATGTGACGAACCAGAAAGCTTACTGCACAGGATCCTTGAATGTCCTCCTGCTGTTAATATCTGGTTACAATATAAAGACATAATGAAGGGTTTTATCATAAGAGGTTTTTTCATAGGTACACAACGGAACATATTATATAGATACACTATCGAGCTTTTCATGTTTTCCCAATAGCCAAGAGGAGAATAATGTCTGAATTAGGTTGCAAACGA
>JAGDQP010058664.1:2425-12516 GCA_022664845.1 Lepisma saccharinum
TAAGATTTTTTGATTCAGTCCTTTTTGAGATATACCTGTTTGAAAATCGGCAATTTTGGACAAACTGCGATATTTGAAGGCCCGTAAAACCTAAAGGAGGCATTTAAAAGGTATCAATTTTTTTAAAGTCTTGTCCTCTATTATATATTTAAGGAAAAAACATTTGTATTTTAATCCCCTCTGAAAAAAAAATCCGTAAATTCTTCGATTTATTCTAATCGAAACATTTTTCTAGTTAAGTTTTAGGTTATTTCCTTCGAACTTAACACATTTTTGGTCATAACATGATTTGTAGATGGTTTCATTCAGAATAAGATGGTTTTTATTTCAAGTTGATATCTTAATAAATAAAATAGTTATTTAACTTATCGCTAACCTCTAAAAACGGCTGATTCTTATGAACAAAATGGCTGCTAGAATCCGTAGTGGTAATTTAAAAAAAATAATCAATTTTTACTCCCAGATACATACATAAACAGTAAATGCATGTGTAAAAATAAAATAAAATATGTCAGCAACAAATATTTTTTTTATTGGTTGATTTCGTATGGATTGATCCCTGCCAAATAATGTGTCACCACGATATCATTGTAGTCTTCTATTTTAAAAATATTACTCCTAGTGTCTCACGTTATGTAGAAAATGAGTATTATCAAGACTGTTATTAGTTACGGCGTATATATATTTTAAGCGATGCTAAGCATAGTTCATTCCACATATCTTTTGACCGAAAATTAAAGTTCTTTTTTTTTTCCAGAGATAGGAGTTGGATTGGCGGGATTTGGTGTTGCATTTCTCTTCCTCGGTGTTCTACTTTTATTTGATAAAGGATTATTAGCGATCGGAAATGTAAGTAGTTGGATTAGTTGATAAGATGTGACTTCTACACGGTCCTCACTGATTAGAAAAACCGAAAAAAAATAATCGTAAATCATTTAAAAAATAAGTATTCAGAAAACTGGAAAAAGTTGTGAATATTATATCACTCATAAGGGGTAGTAGCCACATGTTACAATATTATTTGTTAGTGGTTTTATTTTTTTATGTAGAATATTTTGTTTATTTTGAATGTAGTAATAAAAGATATGTACAACCATTTCGAATGGTAAATGTTTTCATACTCAGAGAATCACATGCAAGTATCGCACAACGTTACTGGTATCAGGTTCGCTTCATTCTCCAGCTCCACCCTATGTTGTTTAACATTTAAGCTTGGACAACTTTTGATACATTAGACACTATATTTCCCATCTGAACGTCACTTTAGACAGTTGCATCCTGATTCAGACCCTGTGGTCCATTGGTTGTGATGAGTGTCTTCAGATAAGCACTGGGCAGGCGATGCTGGTATTATCATAGACCTCATAATAGATAGACTTAGCACGCTTCCCCATTTCTGACTGCGCTGAAACTAATGGGTTTTTGTTCAGAGCACGTGATTTTGAATCCATCCGCTAGGTAGTTCTGCCATAGACCTCATAGTAGAATATGACGTCTATGACAGAGCTCCCTAGCGGATGGATTCAAAATCATGTGCTCTGAACAAAAATCCGTTAGTTTTAGATCAGCTAAAGTTGGGGAAGCGTGCTAAGTCTATCTGTTATGAGATCTATGGTATTAGTCCCAATATGTAAATACCTGGATGATACCTTCAATAGAGGACGTAGTCGCTATCTTCTGCACTCCGATTGCCGAGGGACATCTTTCCTCCAGAGTTTCAAGGGGTCAGCCCGAAAATAAAGTAATTTTAATTGCAACATGAGTATTTTTTGAAAAGGTTAGGTGATGTGATTACTGGTCGTCAAATTGAGAAGCAGAAACCGTAACTATTATTCCAATTTATCTGTGGTAAAATTCATTGATTACATATTTGAAACTATTTTAGCACGCTGTACCTCCGATTAGGATTCTTAGGTGCAAAAGTTCAGCTGAGACCTTCACTTGTGGTTTTCAATACCCATTTCCAGTAGCACTACTGATCATAAATTGGGCGACCCGGGGAAACAAAATGGTAAGCAACAACAGAAATTTTCAATCATGTCTAAATTTAAAAAAAAAAAAAAAAAAAAAAAAAATGGTTGCAAAAAGTTCCTTTTTTAGATATATAAGCAATCGTTGGACGCAAAAATATATTATTATTTCAGATTTACACACACGTTTCATTTTTGTTTCCTCGAGCCGCTCAATTAAGGAACAAATGAACATCAAGCAGCAGAATTAAAATCAACAAATGTTGCTTGTAATTTTCTGAACACCATATAGTAATGCCAGTTAACAAATTAAGTGATTATTAGGACACTTTGTAGAGAAAATATTATTTTACAGACGACCCACAAAGAGGTCAGGGGCCACGGTGGCTTAATGGTAGAACGCTGATTTCTGGTGCGTGTGGTCCGATCCAATCCCGACTCGTGCCATGTGAGCTTTGTGGTGGACAAACACCGTATGCGTGGGGTTTCCGGCCACTTCCTTCATTCCACCAATCATCTCTTTATTGTTCATTCGGCCTGAGCCAAATTTGCTTAAAGGTAGACCTAGAAATCAGATTTTCACTCTAGTCTCCACTGGCGACCACAGTTAAAAAAAAAGGCGACATTTTGGTTACTCTAGGCGCCATTTTCTAAAAAGTTAGACATTGGGAAATGCTTAAATTCACTCATAAAAGAGCGAATACATGCTTTACATGAAAGTATTAATAAATGGTGCAATATTTTGTGCGTTACATGTTCTTAAACCTAAAGAAAAAACTTACAATAAAAGTCTTACTTGGAAAATTTCAAAAAGAGAATTCCCAAAATTATAACTTCATCGCTTTCCATAGAATGTCAGATGATTAAACTACGCTTTCGTAGAGTCCTTCCTTAATTCTCTGTAAAAGTTGGCCGCCTTATCCTTTTGTCAGCCATATCACTTCACCGCAACTCGATAGGAACTTTAGGGTGAAATATATTTAGATTTGGTCTATTACACTTGACCATCAATAGGTCCCATAATGAATCTACAGACAGGTAGTCTCGTTGTGCTATCTTTCACAATTTTACTTGTCTGAAGCCTCGTTCACAGACGCAGTACCTACTAGAAGTGCAAGAAATGCATTTATTATATGCCTAACTACAGGAAAAGAACATTAATCTTCATTCACTTCTTCACATCATTAAAAGTGAGCCCTTTTTCTGAGTGTCTGAAAAGTAGAAACATGTAATTTATACTGCAGGTAATCTTGCATTCCTGGTCACAATCTTGCCAGTAGTTGAACCTTGACATCAGAGATGCATGAGAGGAAATAATTTCCTTGAACTTCTCGACTCCATACACTATTAATGCCTCCTCATCTTCCAAATGCATATTCACTAGGAAGTATTTGATTAACGACACACTCAAAACAGATTGCAATCGGGATTCTAGTGCCTCAACTGTACCTTGAAAAAGGACTCAATCTTCCTCAAAACATCGTTACTCACTCGTAGCTTCCGAGTTAAGCTTTATATCTTTGAAACAGTTATTCTGGCATTCTTGGTTAAAGTAACGCAACTTTTTACCGGATATTGCTTTCATAGAACCCACTTTGACTGCGCATACTTTCAAAGCCTGTTCAGGGAAGGTGACACTATTCCTTTGACACATGAGAGAAAACTCACAAATCACCTCCGCAAAATCATTCATAAAAAGCAAACGTTTCAAAAATCTAACAGACTGTAAATGTACGAGGGGGAGGGGTCGTAAAATTATAATTATCACCCGGAAGTTATTGAGCTATGTGTATGCAATTTTGCCAGTGTATTTACTAGTCTTTATGTACATGACGGAGAAAAAAATGAACTCTTTGTGTCCTTTCTTGACCTTCCGCAGGCCGTCATTGTAGAAGTCTATAGATCACATTGAAAACCTCTGTCCACTAGTTGAATGAAGTAATTTTTGTCGTTAAATCGCCGAATCCGCAATGCATTTTTCATCTCTGGGAACAACAAAAATCTACTTATGGCGAGATCGGGAGAATAGAGAAAAAACTGCACGATTTCAAAGTCAACAGTACCTTGATTTTTCAACCGCGACTTGACTAGGCTGATGCATTGTCCGTATGGAAACAAACACCTTTGATGAACCCACCGTGCAGTCACCTTAGACATGAATTGTTGTTCTTATGGGAGCTTACTTACTGAGTCGAATATAGACGCGGACGAGTTATACGCACTACGAACTCTGGAAGGCGGTTACTGCCATTGACCAAGCTGGAGCTTTCATATTCACGGGTGTGAGCTCTCTATCAGCCAGTTTCCATTTAAATTTTTAAAGAACAAACCGTACAGTAGAATTTTAGTATAGAAATGGATAGTAGAGATTTAATTATCGTACTAAAGTTGAAATTAGATAATGTATATGCAGTCCTTCCTGTTATGAGTACAAGAATCGATCTATAAGAATGAAGGCATAGAATGACATTCATTGAAATATTATCTCTCGCTTTGTGTAGCAGGACAATTAAGCGGGAATCCATTGACATGGAAGCACATTTTAATCAGGAGAGAAACTTACCGTTTCAAACTTTGCGGCCCATTGATTCTATTATGAAGTCAGTCAAGCAGCTATAAGTCATTTTCTTAAAATATAAGACTTTTATAGCGTCTAGAAACTCTATATTCATTTAAACTTTCTCTAGCCATGATGCTTTTGGAAAAGATAAAGATTTTGTATTTACTGTTTTGACATTTTTAATTTTTTATTACACTATGACTAATTAAATCCAATTCTTTAGTGAGTTAGACATCTGAACTAGGGCAGTGGGGAAATACGAAAATAGCGACTTTCTGAAAATAAAACTGATTTCTGGAATCATTCTGAACCGTGTTTCATGTCGTCTTGCCTTCGCCTGACTTCTAGTCTGATAGCACGTCACCGCAGCTGATCGGCCAGATGTTTACTTGGGTCCATATTCAACGGTTCATTGGCTGCACTGTGGCAACTGCTGCTTCACATGACTTCGGAATGTCTGGTGGCTTAGTCAGGGTTCCCACTCACCTGGAAAAATCAGGGAATCCAGCTTAGCACTAAAAAGTCCTGGAAAAGTCAGGGAATTTGATAGCTTATTGTTGGAAGTTCATTTAGCTACAGCAGGCATTTAATGTTAGATCGTTTTTGAAATTACTTGGAGGCCAATGTGCCAACCATGAAACAATTTAAGAAAAGAATACAGTGAAATATTTAGATGTATCTTTATTTTCCAAAGGAATTATGATATATATACAAAATGGGGTACCTGGAAATTTCTGAGTAGTGACCTGGAAAAGTCAGGGAATTTGATCTTGGCAAATGAGTGAGAACCCTGTTAGTAGACGAGCTCTTCCCTCTGGTGTGCGGGGTCCCCGGTTCGATCCCTGCTACTGCCATACGAGCAGCTTTGTGGTTGGCAAACACCGCGTGCGCGGGGTTTTCTCGGGGTACTCCTACTTTCTTCATTCCACCAGTTCTCCCATCATCACCCATTCGACCTGAGCCAAAGTTGCATAAAGGTCTTAAATGGAATTCAAATGAGAAATTACTTAGGAGTGCATTCGTCTTTCGTATTGTCATTATAAGTTCTAGCGTGGGTATAGTATTTCTTCGTATTTTATGCTCTTTCCAACTTCTACTCTGTTTCTTCGGTAATTTATGACGAACAGTGTATATACTGTCAGTATTTATAAAATTCGTTTCTCCAGTCGGTAAAAAGTTACAAATTTGAATTTAATTTTGAACTTTATACAACTTTGGCTCAGGCCGGATGGATGATGATGGGAGGAATTGGTGGAATGAAGAAAGTGGGAGGAAACGGGAGAACTCCGAGAAAACCCACGCACACTATGTTTGTCCACCAGAAAGCTCACATGGCATGAGCAGGGATTGATCCGACGACCCCTGACACCAGAGATGAGCGCTCTACCAATTGAGACACCGCAGCCCGGTAAGAAGTTCCGAGTAACTGAGGAGGATGCTATGCTATACTCACTTACAGGAGTGGAAAGTGGCTTGAGCCTCAGATGCCTAAAGGCCTTAAAATAAATTCAATTCAGAAGTGGCTTGGTAAACATAGATTCTCCGTCTGTTATAATGTACGGACATTTCTACATCTGTTTTAGATACGTCGAGTACAAGGTAAGTTAAATAAATGAGGTAAGATGTGAATTACTGAGCAGAAATTATGAACTACAGCAAGACATAAATGAATAGCATTTGTTTCACCGAGTAATCAATGCATCCATTCCGTCGGAAAAGAATTTTGGTGCCAGAACCCTCCGGTCAGGCCATGACGGCCTGTGGCACCTTCTCGACAATCTGAAAGCGTTGACCACGCAGATGTTTTTTCTTCATGGATCCAAAGATATGGTGGTCACTGTGCACCAGGTCCGGGCTATAGGGAGCATGTTCCAAAACATTCCAGTGGGATTGGGTGAGTTGGGCAGTGTGCGGTTTTGCAATGCCGTGCTTGATAATAACTCTCTCGCAGTGCCCCTAGTATGTTTCGGCGGGCGGTCAATCGCAGTTTGCTCATAGTCTGACAGTACCGTTCAGCTGTCAGTGATGTGGGGAAGGAATTCACCATAAACCACTCAGATAGTCTTAAAATAGGTCCCATGGTTTTCTTGGTCGACGGTGCTGTCTTGAACTTATTTAGTGGCGGTAACGATGGATGATTCCATGTTGTGGTAACCCGTTTGGATTCAGGGGTTCACAGGAGTTTTATCGCCCATAATAATGCGATGAAGAAAGTGACATCCTTGCTAGTAGCGTTGAAGTTGTGATAGTGACAAGCTTTTTTGTTCAAGACGTACCTAAACATCTTCCCTCGGGAATGGTGTAATCTAATCTGCTGCGAAGCTTTTAACTAACTATCTGTTAGCATCATCAGGCATTTGGTAAAGGTTAATTGCATTTGTAGTGTGTGTATTGGATTGTAAATTATTCTGTTTTGAATTGTAACAGTAACCCATTATATCACCGCATTCTTTTGTGTTTATTCTCCTGTTTAAGTTTTTGCGATATCCATGGCGCACAAACCTTTTAGTATCAGAGGTGCTCATGCACAATACTGAACACAAGATGATCGTCCAGGCTGCTGTTCACCATTCACATTCACATTTGTTTACGAGTTATACACCTCCACTTGTTCACGATGAATGACTGCCGCTTTGTTTCCCTTGGTATGCAAAAACCGCATGACACTTCGGGCTTCCAGCGTCTCGCCACCTTTGTTTCTGTCTCACTGGACGACGTTTCACGGTGCTGCGTCCTGCCGGTCATCAGAAGTACCGTACCTCAAACACTTCGAAATTATATACAGTTTTCCTGTCGGTTGTATAGACCTTGTTACCTTATTTATTGAACATTCCTTGTATTATGTAACTTGTCCCTACTTTAAGTTTTAGATGTATTAAATACCGGTGTTGGAATGCCCAAATGAGATATCTTCTTAAGATTTATGATAACTAGTCCTCACTGTTCATTACTGATTTCAGGTTAGAATAGCTAGCTTAGTTTCTGTTAGAAATAGTAAAACAAATTTACTCTTTATGTAAGAAATGCTATTTATTCAAATCTAATGTACACGAAGAAATGATTTGTTAATGCTGTGTGTAGGGTGGACCAGTTATAGTTTACCCCTGCAAATATCTGTTATACTCTTAACGTATTATTTGTAAGCTATGAATGTTTTGCTATAGCTGCTTCTCATACACATGTGAATACTTTGGATTTGCATAAAGTAGAAAAGAAGCAACATGGAACTATTGAGGATAAAAATTAATTGTTGCTTTTTAAGTATTTAAATTCTCTATTATACGAGTTACTATAATGTATGCTAAAGTGTTATGTAGATTTCCACCTAATGAATGAACGCAGGACCGCTACCGTATAAACTTCTGATTTACTGTTATACGTTGTAATACATACATAATTATACGAGGTAGTTACATATAAAAGAAATTCGCGTGTATTGTATACGATGTACCTCGACCAAGTACGATTATTACAAGTGGATTACTTGATTTTGAAAAATGGGATGGTCTACCTGGATACGTTGTTATAAACAAGATGCACGGTAGAAATTAACAGAAAAATTGACAGCCGCCTTGACCGGAACTGGAACGGGATCTCCCAGTTGCCGGTTAGGTGGATCTCCCATTACACCACCACAGCACGGCCGATATTCTGTGTCGTATATATAGAATGCACCACACGCCTCTACTCTCTGTCTCAACTCCTCATTGTTGGTTGTTAAGGCCCAGGCACTCCACTACAGGAGAAAATTTTAGTTGGAATTTTCTTCAATAAACGTGTAGTCAGTGCATGGAATTTCATTCGACCCAGTTGAGCTATCTTAAGTACATACAAGGATAAAACTTACACTATGTCTACCGTAGGAAAATTCAAAGGTTTTTAAAAATCTCCTTGGACAAGACGCTGTGATGTCACTAAAAGACAGGTTGCATGTAAACAAGCATGAGATATGACAAGCATATACAATTTTCTATTGGGTCTAGTAGACTGCAAATCTGCAATCCTTTTTAACGATATTTTTCAGGAGAAACTGTTAAGAATACATTGTCCTGCGCTTAATAGGTATTCCTTTTTCATTGAAGCAAATGATTCTCTTCATTTAGCAAATCCAGTGGCTGAGTTGGCATGTGTAATAAACGGATAATATTAGACTCAATGATTATTACTCAAACCCTGTACTGTCCTGCTTATATACATAGTCGGGTCATGTGAATTACTTAGAAAATATGCTGGTGTCATACAGTCGATTTTTTTTTTTTTTTTTTTAATATACTAATACAGCAAACAGCAGTTTTTGAATAGCTCAGTTGTTCTTAAAGGTGACTAGTGAACATAGTCACTAGACGTGGATTATGGGGATTTGAATAATAGGGTTAAAAATTTTGACACAACGTACATGAATACAAGAACTTGAGTACTTATGTATTGTGCTTATTTGTTGCAGATTCTCTTCATAGCAGGATTAGCGTGCGTCATAGGTTTAGAGAGAACTTTTAGATTCTTCTTCCAAAAACATAAAGCGAGAGGCTCGGCTGCATTTTTCGGAGGAGTCGTGGTGGTTTTACTAGGATGGCCTGTGGTAGGGATGATAATTGAAACCTATGGTTTCATTTTACTCTTCAGGTAAGAAGTACTCTAAGGCTTTTATTTATTTAGCATGTATGAAATGTGTTTTGAACAACTAAAGGAAAATAATGTTTTCTTCCATGTGATGGAAATAAGCCACAGTTAGTAGCTTTGGGACATAAGATAAAATTAATTATTTGGGCAGAAACAGCACTATGGGTTAGGCCCGTCCCGTGTAGCTTTGAGAGACAGGGATATTATCCTGTACGGAAGTGAAGAAAAAATCTTTCTAACGGAGCGCTGACAATATAGAGTATTTCTGCAGATTTGAGCATACGAGAAACTCCACATCTTGCATCAACCATCTTAATATGTATGAGGGCAATATTCTTTGAGACACTAACAGGAACAAATTCGTATTTCTTAATAAACCTGAGTAGTTCTCTTTGTAGAACATACTGTAAGTCATTGTGCTGTTTTTCTTGAATAATTATTGATGCTTAGTCGCTATTGCAAAGTAACGTACAAGACAAATGACGCCGGCCTTTGTAACTGAAATTTCCCTGAGATTCCTTCAGTTTCCCAAGCAAATGTCGGATGTTATTTAGACAAAAGCCGTGGTCGCTACTTTCCTCATCTCCTTTTTAGGAAGGTTACTTGTCAAGGGTTGTCATCTTTCACACACAACACAAATTTAAATTCCGGTAAAGCCCAGAAATGTAAATTTTAAGAAGTGGTCCATTGCGCATTGTAATCAATGAATCTAAGATTCGATCCCTAGTGGAGGCACAAATGTTTCGGAATCTACTTGAGACTGTAGCTCAGCGATTTCCAATTGGGCGTTATGCGAGTTTACTGCTTACATTCTCACTAGCATGGGTGGTTGACACTGAACAGACTGAGTCTTCGGGCCTTTTCATCTGAAATCGGGCAAAATCACAAAAAAGTTGTCAGGTGACCATGAGCAATATCGTTCAAAAAAATATATGTGAAAG
>JAGDQP010058665.1:305-12516 GCA_022664845.1 Lepisma saccharinum
TTTAGGACTCTTTCTTCCAGAGACTTCCTCCAACTCTCTACTTTCCCTTCAAGTTCTGCCATATTGTAATTGGAATATTGTAATTAGGTTCTCCTGTTGTGTTCTAAATAAATAAATATTAGTGTTAACAAGTTGCAATGCATAGTACAATATCATCGGCAAACATCATATTCCAAAGCGCTTCATCTCTCACTTCCTGAGTTATAATATCTATCACCACGTTGAAGAGGTACGGGCTTAAGGCTGAACCCTGGTGTAATCCAACCATAACAGAGATTTGCCGTATTCATCCCACACCACTTCTTACCTGAGTTCTAACTGCTGTATACATATCTTAGATTATACTTACTTATTTCTCTGGCACTCTTTTCTCCCGCAAACATTTCCATAATTTCTAACATGGTACTCTGTCGAAGGCCTTTTCCAAATCAACAAAGACCATGTCGTCTGCTTACAAGTGAAACACATTAATTCTAAAAGTATAATTTTGAGAAAACGAAGGAAAACGAAATTTTAATTTTGCATTTAAAAAACATTACTGCAAAAACAAATGTGCAGGATTATATTGTTATATACGCTATTTATTTATTGAGTATACGAGATTATTTCCATGATATTTATGTATTGCTATGACAACTAACAAGGATAAAAAAAAGTGAGTTAATGAATTTTCTAAATTGTTATTGGCTCTCAACACTATTGTTCTTTACTAATCGAAAGAAGTAACACGTTAAGTCTAGAAAACATAATTAACTCCAAATCGCTTTTTTTCTTTTCTTTTTTTTTACTTATTATGTTTCACTTGTAAGTCCTTTTTGCTTTTTTGTGATGTTTTGCCATAGTTTGTCATTTTCCGAAACTTCATTTAAACGACCGGTTTTGGTATAGCTTTTAAGACCGGATGCGTTCCCGACGTCAACCCTCCTAATTCTTCCGGGCTTTGAACCGGCACCAATTTGGGCTGGGTTCCTTACCCAGTGGTTGAGTTTTTCTTTTAAATACTTAAGACAACTTAGTTATTCAGTACATACAAATTTATTTCAAAGTATTGTGACTTGTCTACCCTCGTATTTTTCATCTGTACATACGTTAAGTTATTACCGAAGCCGAAAAAAAAACACGAAGTAATTACTCAGGTGCTATACCAATATAGCTTCTACTACTACGTCCAACGTTAGTTGGTCTGGTGTATTGCCATGCGTTTAAGCCAAACCAGCTAGCCAATATCTAGTGGTGTCTAAAATTAAGACAGATCCCATGCCTACGGAGAATTTAATGGAGAAAACATTTCTGAAAACCTTGCAGTAAGAGACTTCTCCCAGAGGCTATCACCCTCAGTTTCTGTTACGGATTCAAGTCCATTGAACGGAGTAATTCGAAGTAGTTGCCATAGTTGGAAGCTCAGAAACTCGCTTAGAATAATAATAACAATTCAATCAATCAATTTCTGAGCGGTCGTAGCTCAGTGGTAAAACGTTGGCTTAGCAATCGGAAAGTCCTGTGAATCATCCCAGTGGCTGCCTATACTAACTGAGGTTCCTCCAGGATTTCTCTTCAGTCACACTAGGTAAATGCCGGAATAGTACCTACAAAGTAGGCCCTAGCCATCTTGTCCCGGCCTGACAAGGGACTTCGCGCAAGTTCCCCCCGCATTTCCTGAAAAGTTGTAGTGTATTTGAAAAGTGTCGTCCTACAAACTAAAAAAATACAACATAAATTAGCTGCCATCGTCAAAAACGTCAGGAGCTACAGGCTGCCGAAAGCGTGTGAAAATGAACTTTAGACCTTCATATTTCTGGAAATAATGCGGCATGGTAACGTCAGAGACTTTAAATATGCAGTATCCAAAAATGCATATTTCAAAATACTCCAATAGGCGCGCAAGAGATTTACCTTTTCACTGCAGGAAATATTTTTTCTGTACATTATTCAACACTTACCATCCACAAGGTCTTCTTCATATGTAAGAGAAAATAACAACGATCACATAATTGTTTCCCAAGACAAAAGGAAGAAAGAATAAACGTTGTATAATAAGAGAAAATTATTAATATTTAAACAATGAAGTAACTGCTATATCTTTTAAACATATCTAAACACGTCCTGCTGAGAAATATAAGGTTTTAAGCAGAAATCCCAACGAGATATCTCCACAATTTGTGTGTATTCTTCATGCCGCCATTGCCAGGAAACTAGGGAATAGACACGACTGTTTAATGTCACGACGGGGTTAACAAAGATTAGAATCTGGATTGAATCTTGGAATATCAAAAGGACATTTGCAGCAAACGACCGATTCACCTTTTCGTTTCATCTTTCCTGCTGGTCTCTTAGAATAGGTGTTCATAAAAATAAATACAGATACCAGCAGAAACAAGTGAGGCTGAGCCCAGTTGGGGGACTGTGCACATAAGCTACCGCCAGGCTTCAGCAGCAAGGATCCTATTTGTATTATCAATGTTGCTTTCGAAAAATACGACGAGATCTTTCCAACGCCACCTCAACCATTTTCCTCTCTAGTAGTTCCAAGTTCAATATGACCCATTGAAACTCAGAAAGTGCATCTGTAATCTTGATGAGCAATATGGGTTTTTATTTTATTTATTTCAAGTCTTTGATTTCACTAGCGAGGTTAGACCCTTTCTTACTACTATTAGGTATAAAGACATAATATACCTAACAAATAGATTCTAATATAAATGCTTCAAGGGAGTTAAGTGGTAACTGGCAGAGAATGGATATATTGCATGTTCATTGTTCCATACATCAGTTTTAACTTTCGATTTTGACCTTATATTTCGCATACTAGGGGCTAGTGTGTTCCATAGACGAAAACTGGTGGGTATGCATGATTTACTATGCGGTGCGGTGTTTGAGAGGAAGTAGAGAGTTTCCTGCACGAAAGGTATTGTGAGTTAGCATACTGTAGGTTTTTACTTAAATGTGATCTTTCCTACGTAAATGAAGTGGAAGCCAGCCCAATTCAGTCAATGCAGGTGTTATATGATCGTAAGGGCGGAGATTGTAAATAAATCGTATGCATGTGTTAAACAATCCTTTGTAGTTTAGCGGAAAGATCAACTGTTAAGGTCATTATATACTACATCGCAATAGTCAAAAATAATGGATGCACTAAAGCCTGCACCAAATGAATCTTTTGGCTTATTAAAAGAAAGTGTTTTAGCTTTTTAAAGGTGTACAATACAGCATACACTTTCTTGGTTATATGTATGACGTGGGCGTTCCATATAAGATGACTGTCCATGATGACTCCCAGATTTCTTACTTGTTTAGCATATTCTATTTTAGTGACGTTCAACACAACTTGAGGAAGGCTTAGTCTACTCAATTCAGAAGCGTGTTTTTGATTTGTTATAATGATAGCTTGTGTCTTTAGAAGGTTTAAATTTAGGTAATACTTACCTGTCCATTCAGTTAGAGCACGCAGGTCTTTTTTCATTGCCTCCACTGCATTATGCACTAAATAAATTTTAAAATGAATATATATATATTTGCAGATCATGTGCGTAAAGATGATGTTTACGTGTACGAAATACAGAGGATATATCATTAATATATAAACTGAAAAGTAATGGCCCTAATATGGAGCCTTGTGGTACTCCTGATGATGTATTAATCCAAGAAGAATAGTTATTATCGAAAGTGACACACTGTTGTCGATCTTTCAAGAAAGAAGAAAATCACTGAACTGTGATCTGCGCGAAGTTATAGGAAGAAAGCTTAGTTAGTAGGGAGTCAATATAAAGAGAATCAAATGGCACGGCTTGCATCCATTATTGTTAATAGTGATTTTGTCTTTATCCATGGCGTGTTTAATATCATCAGTGATCTTTAATAGCTCTGTGGATATTTAATGGAGCGAAAGCCAGACTGTAAAGGATCTAGGAAATTTTGTGAAACTAGGAAATCTGTGATTTGTTCGTGCACAATCTTTTCCAAAATATTTGAAAGTGCAGGAAGTATACTAATGGGCCTGTAGTCACACAGTTCGGAAGCATTTGATTTCGGTTTGAACTTGTTTTGTCGAGACTTTTCCAACGACACTTCAATCACCTGCCTAGCCATAGTAGTTCCTGAGTTGAAAGTTATCGACAGACGGACCGAGCGGGCGCATAAGTCTTCACAGCACTTCTAAAAGTGGATGATTTTCAAATGCGTATAAATTGACAAATATTCACAAAACAAATTTAAATTATTTCGAAAGTTTACATCAATGGTTGAGATTTTTCTGTCGTTCAATTTATTTCATTTCGTTTAGGAAATTACGTTGCGAAAGTCATACTGATCATTCTCCACACATTTTTTAGCCGTGCCTAGAAAATCTGTTATTACGTCGATCGTTTTGGCTCCCGGTGTGAATAAGCTAATTCAATATTTCAGATTTTGAGATACCAAAAGAGGAAATAATTACACATCAGATCGAGCAACGAGGCAAATCAAAGAGGTTCACGAATCCTTAACGCGTACAGGAAACATCTCTCGGACAACAACCAATAGCATTTTCAGTGTATAATTACACCTCACTAACTCTATGGATTATGGAACTCGCAAACTCATCGCCGCAGTAACATACGTTCGATATATTTTTATCCTATTCTGGGCAACATCAAGCCACTTTTCATCTTAAACATCTACCTCTCGTAGATCTCTTCTAATATTGTCATCCCAGCGATGTCTCATCCTTCCCAGCGGTATCTTTCCCTCCGGTTTACCAACAAAGATAGATTATAATCTTCGTGTTTCCCCCATCCGAGCTACATGGCCTGCCTATCTTAGTCGTCGCGATTTCATTATAGCCTTATAACATCGGATGAGTCGTACCGTCCGTGAAGATCTTCACTATGCAGTCTCCTCCACTCTCTAGTTATCTTGCCCCGTTTCGGCCCGTGTATCTTTTTCAAGACCTCATTTTCAAACGCTCGTAATTTTTGTATCTGCTAGGATCGTACTCCAACTTTAGCAACCATAAAATATTAGACCTACAGGTTATATAACCGTTCTGTATGTTTTCAATTTCAACTTAATTGATATTAATCACGATATTAAGAGTTTCTGTCCTGAATAGAAACATGAGATGCCCGATGCTAAGCGACTTTTTATTTCTACGATAACCTCGTTTTTGCTTGTTACATATGCTCCTAAGTACAGTATTTAATAAACTGCATATGTTCAAAAATTTAATAAATTCCATAAAATAATTAATACAGTGAAAACAAGGAAAGGGTGCAATGTTATCATTAAGATTTGCATGAAATGTTGTTACCTGAGTATTTAGAAAATTAATTCTAAATAATTCTGTTTTTTGGAAACAATTTAGAGTATTTAGAATGTATTTACAACATTAATGTGCTAAAAACTTTTACCCAATCAAGAGTAGACTGATTATTGACATTTTAGAATGTTACATAATTTTTGAAAACACATTTATTCCAATCGTTTTCCATCTGGGTTGATCTTTTATCGTGCAGATTACTTCACCAGCTGCCTGTTGAAAATACTCCTACAAAAAGTACCGTGCTGTTAAAAACACGATATTTTGTTTTATTGCTAACGAGCTAAGGCTTATTTCAAAACATATTTTGTGCTTCTTGCGTCAATTTAAGTATCTAGTAATGTTGGAAATCCCTTAATTTGTAGTTTTTTATCTCACTTTTTCAGATCACAAACAAGATATGCAATGTAGGAATATAAAACATGGTCAGCAGGGTTTGCTTGGTAACAAGATGAGATTGATATATTTGTTTTGTTAGAAACAAGTTTCCTTAGCTTCGATTTGAAGATGTGAGATCAATATGGTGATTCAGTGATTAGAGAGTGTTTGACACTGTGTCATTGAGTACGTCTGAAGAGTCTAATGTCTTTGAGGTTTAACTGAAGACTAGACTTCTTAGTTGTTTTCAGATGTGAATTATTAAACGCGATTCGAAAGGCTATGATGGTTTCTGTTTTAATGTGTAGATTGTTATTATAACTGTTAGCTGTCCGCCATCAACAATTTTGTACATATAAATGTTTTTTCAACAAAAACTAATATAATTTGTGAACATAAACAATACGGCCGAACATTTCAACTAAAATGATATATGGTAAATTAGCCGTAAAGAAATAGGAAAAAAGAAATTAGAACAAGGTTTCTTGTTTTAAAATGAGTGAAATGTTTTAACTAAACGTAAATCCACGACTATTTTGAACATTTAGATGTCTATTGTTCGGTTAGAAATATCTATACACTTTAGACTAGCCCCTGTATGGTAAATTAATGGTATTTTTTTTATTGTGGTAAATTATTGGTAGTGGTTTTTGTTCCACTTATATGTCCGTAACTTAATCCATAAAAGTGACTGAATGGTAGTAATGACACCCTGAACTCAAGAAATGAACCATTGAACAGAGTAGCTCGAAGCTCACTTTACCAAAAACTGTAGGTCCCGTTCTTAGAAACTCACCAGCTCGTTTAGTACGTTAATAACAACAATTCACTCACTCACCCAAGAAATGAACTCGTCCACAAGAATGACCAGTTCTTGAAATTCCTCACACGCTACACAAAAGTCTTAAATTTGTCTGTATCTACATCATTTCAGATAAATAGAAAGTTGCAACTGTCTTTCCAATACCAAAGGAAAATTGTGCAAAACAATTTATAGTTTTAGGATCATTGCAATCGTGTCTGCTCCGGCATAGATATACAAACACATAATATATTGACGATTCCTTACCCATATTCAACCAGTAATCTCAAAATATCAACATGGCTTTTTGTCGAATAGATCTACAATCACCAATCTTATAACAGTCACTGATTTAATTGCGGAAAACCTTCACATAAATGGGCAAGTAGATGTTGTATATACAGACTTTGTAAAAGCATTTGATACCATAAATCACGGTATTCTGTTAAACAAACTTTATAATATGAATTTACGAAGCCTTCCCTGAACCTCATGAACATATTTAATAAACAGAAAACACTATGTTATACAGATATATTGGTTATGTCAGTGATAGTTTTAATATAACGTCAGGGCTGCCTCAAGGTTCTCACTTGGGTCCACTTCTCTTTCTAATACATTTATGCGGAGTGTAGCCATGATGTCATTCTCTCCTCCCACACAATGGTATCAAGCAGGTAGCAAGTACTTTGCACTTTCCTCCAAAAAGGTTAGGTCTGCATGAAACGTTTATTACAAAATTGTTAACGTTATACACGTGTATATAATTATACACGCCTTATATAATTATATCGATATATAACTATTATTGTCTATTCTTAAGTGCATAGTTTCAATCAACACTATTCTCCATTGTGCTCATACTGATATCCAGCATCGGGATATTGAATGACAAAAATATCGAGAGGTTTGAATGACAAAAATGTCGAGATATTAAATGAGAAGAATATCGAAATATTGCACAAGAATATCGAGGTATTGAACGACAATATTATAGAGATATTGAAAGAGAAGAATACAAAAAAATTGAATGAATTTGGTATCGAGATATTTGAGTGACAAGAATATCGATATATTGAATGAGAAGAATATCGAGATATTTTAGAGAATTCATTCTTTAGATTTTCTTAGAATACGAAAGGGTTATCATTTCCGTCGATAACATTATAGAAAATTTCAATACCACTTCATGTTTGCATAACTATCTTGTTTATCAGACGTACCTTTTCTCAGACGGTACGTTCTTGTTTTCTCGATAGTGAAAATATATTTATTTTTGAAGTTTGGACATGCAATGTTAGAGTGAGTATTGAAGCCAGTTTTCCTATAATCTCTCCCACAATATTTTTTTAAGTTGATAAACTTTGTATTTTTGGTAATTTGTATTTACTAATGACTTTGACCCGCCTTGATTCCATTACCCTGCTCCAACCGGGATTAGAAACTAGAACATTTGAGACACTAGGCTGATGCAGTCGGTCTCTTTATTTCAGGAACTCCCGGTTTTCAAGCGGTAATATTGGTTTAAAAAGGGGAAATATAGGGGCTAAATACGGTAATATACTGAAGTCCATACAGAAGAAAAATACTGTAGATAGTAAAGAAGTTCAAAACAGTGAGTTAAATCAAGATCGCTGGTTTCAAAACTAATGTCAGTTTCTCTCCCGCTGCATTGTTTGAAGCAATAGCAGATGAACGGATAAGAGTCTTCAATTTGCTTCATGGGGAACAAGAGGGAACTAAAAACTAATTTCATCAATCATTGGGAAGCGAAGAAGCTTCCTTATGAATTCTGCAAGCTTTTTCATTGTCAATCACGAATCTTATATTAAGAAAAAATGTAATTGCTTATTGTAATTTTTGAGACTTCCAAGGTGAACAGGAAATCTTTTGCTCCGAACAACCAAAAAATACGGAAAGGGAGACAGGTAATCTATTAAGTCATTCTAAATACTTAACAGATTAATTAATCATTCTTCTATTTGTTTAATTAAATGAATGACTGGCATTTCATAGAATAATTAATAGAGTTTGTATTGTGTAGGAGTTGGAGTTTCTCGTTTGCTTTTTTTCTCTCTAATATTAACTCCTTTTATCGTAATTAGATCAGAAAAGACTAGGCTTCCAATTCGATCCATATGTATCTCTTTTACATTTGTCAGGAATTAATGCATCAATTCGTCTCTTGAATTGAAGTACCGAATTGTCTGTTAAATTGATGCACCGATTTGTCTGTTGAATTGATTCACCGGTTTGTCTGTTGAATTGATACACCAATTTGTCTCTTGAATAGATGCACCGATTTGTTTTATGAATTGATGCACTGATTTCTGTCTTGATGCACTGATTTCTCTCGAATAAGTGTTTTGAATAGTCTCTTAAATTGATGCACCGATTTGTCTCTTCAACAGATGTACAAATTCGTCTCTTATGTTGATGCACCGATTTTCTTCTTGAATTAATGCACCGAATTGTCTCTTGAATTAGTGTACCAATTTGTTTCTTGAATTTTTGTACCGGTTTGTCTCTAGAATTTATGTACCGATTTATCTTTTTAATTGATGCGCCAATATGACTCTTCCATTGATGTATTGATTTGTTTCTTGAATTGATGTACTAATTTGTCTCTTGAATTTCTGCACCAATTTGTCTCTTAAATTGATGCACCGATTTGGCACTTGAAGTGATGCACTTATTTATCTCTTGAATTGACGTACCTACTTGTCACTTGAATTGATGTACCGATTTTTTCCTTTAATTTGTGAACCGATTTTGATTAAGCTTGCTGTGTTTTAGTGAACGTGAAAATTAAGGTGAGCTTCTTTATTAAGGTGGTAGTTTTCTTTGTCGTTCTTGAACATAGGTTAGCGACCATACCCGGAAACTGGTTTCAGGTTTACGTTCAACGGCTACGATTCCTCTTAAGCGCTTTCAATCTTGTGACGATACAGCTTTACTTTATGATAAGTTTCTACTGTATGCACTCAGTGCGTAACACAGGATATCAAAACAATAAAAGCAAGTAAACAGAAGTTAACTTCAGATTTCAGTTCGAATACTTTCATTTATTCTGCCATTTTCAATGCGGTCACATTAGAACCGTTGAGCCACGGTCAGAAACGTCGCTGCCTGAAACTCCAGTTTTACTTTGACATTTGACAGCTGACAGACGGGGACCTGAGTACGTTCACTCTAACTGCAGAAAATAGTGGAATATGTACAGGTTACACTGTTGGAAACTCAGAATACGTTTTCTGACGCAAACCAGAAAACTAGTTGTATGAAAATCTGTTGCAAGACTACTCACAAAAATGAGAAACCCATCAGATTCCACGAATAGTTCAAGAAAGAATTCTCACAAATCTCTCTCTGTGTTTGCCTTTTAACTTCTTTGGTTGAACACTGGATAACAATTGTTAGTGAACACATTAAAGAATCTAAAATAATTAAGGCTGAATAATAAGAATTAGAATGAAAATTATAAAAGAGTAAAAATTACAAGAAGAATTAGAGTTAGTTAGAATTATAATTACAATAAGAATATAACTACAATAACAATGAGAATAGGGATAACAATAAGTACTAAAATTAGATGAGAATTATAATTAAATCAACAATTAGAATTAAAATAATAATAAGAAGAAAAATTAGAATTGGTGTAAGAATTATAATTACAATAGATTACAATAAGAACTAGAATACAAATACAGTAGTAGTAGTTGTAGTAGAATAAGTAGTACTTGTAGTAGTAGTAGCCCAGAGAACATACAGACAAGTGCATTCATAAATAAGTACTTCTGGCTTCGAAGTAGTTACTTACCTCACCGCTAGATTGCCTCTGAACTCAATAGTTTATTTTCTTAAAGATCCAGGTAAACTTAAGATGTGTGATTAGTTCTCTTTTAGCTCATATATGGCAGTACTAATCAGTCATAAGCTTGAATTTATCAAGATGTGACCTCAGAGTCATATAGCGGCGAGGTAAGTAACTTCACTGAAACCAGAAAGAAATGAGTAGCCATTTCTGAATGCAAGTTACTTCTCTATATGGTTCTATGTGGTAGTAGTTATAGTAGTATTTGACGTAGTGTGTGCCATAGTCTTCCATGGCTACGGAGCACACACAACCAATGTGTACCAAGCGTACAGTTTATAATGAATGTGTCTTACCTTTAATGAAGTTCCGCTGTGAAAATTGGATATTGAATGCTCAAACGACTCAAAGATTAAGACCCACACAAAGAGCAATGGATATATGCATGCTAGCAATAACTAGGAGGGACATGAAGGAAAATTAATTGATTCGCTCACGAACTAAGGTAGAAGATATAATCAAAACTGCGAAGAAGATGAAGTGGAGATGGGCCGGTCACTTAGTTAGACGAACAGATGGAAGATGGACGGCAATTGTACTACATTGGATTCCCAGAGAAGAGAAACGACTGAGACAACGTCAAAATGCAAGATGGGTAGATGAAATCAAGCGTTTTAGAGAAGCTACGTTGATGAGGAAAGCAGCAGACCGAGATAATTATGTAAAGCGAAAAGCAGGAGGCCTTCATCCAGCAGTGGATACAAAATGGCTGAATATGATCTGATATATATATATTAGTAATAGTAGTAGTAGTACCACTAATAGTACCCACCGTGCAGGTACCTTGACATTTGTAATGAACCTTATTGTCATTTCAGTTAATTAAAAATTTGAATATGTGGCACACATTAATGTGTATAATCAATAACAGGAAAAGTGTTCCTATGCATTTGTCTTAAGTTTTCGATAAGAAACTACATTCCGCGACTCCTAATTTGACTTACTTTATTTTATGTTGTTTATTTATTTACAAATTTTTAATAAAAGTCGTTCTCTACAAACATTATGATGTCTTGAATCCTGTATTTGTTAAACCTTATGGAATTAAACGTGCAAGTTTCATTGGCATAGATCAGTAAATAATAATGTATAATAACCACTGGCGTGACAGGTCAATAGAACTTGAGCCTGCCCCAACGCCATCTGTCGGTGTTTGGTGGAACTGCGTCCACCTGAATGGTGGCTGTGTGGTCAGCACTGCGCGCTACCTGACCACGAACAGGCATATCAGGGGCTTTCTAGACCGAGTGTGGCCGCCACGTATTTATTCACATGACTCCCCAGCTTGCCTCACGACGCTGGGTGGACTCCGAAAAGGTGGGACTCCAGCCGGGGATTGAACCCGGGACAACGCGGACATGAGTCCAACGCTCTAACCACAAGACTAACAACCTGCTCTGTGACGTTGGAAGACCATCCCAGTGGCCGACCATCCTGACTTAAGTTTTCCCTCAATCACACCAGGCAAATTCCAGGATGGACTGCCATGGCCGACTACCGTCCCGCATACGTTCACCTCCCCTTTCCTAACCTGAGTCTCAGGGGATGCGGCGTTGGACCAACACTTCGTACGACCAACAGCCTCTCAAGCAGCAAGAACCGGTGTACGACCATCACCTCAGGGCAAAAACCTGTGTTGGTCGAACGCCGTGTTGGTCCAACGCCGGTTCTACGAAGTGTTGGTTTCATGCCGGTGTTGGTCCAACGCAGTGTTGGTTCTACGCAGGTGCCCAAAAAATAATGTAAGATGATATTTTTTATTATGTTTTTAGGTTTTATAAATCTAGGGCGTTGTCAATTTTATTGTTGGTGCAAGGTCGTGTTGGTCCAACGCCGTGTTGGTTCAATGCCGTGCTGGTTCAAC
>JAGDQP010058666.1:0-12516 GCA_022664845.1 Lepisma saccharinum
CTGAAGAGCGCCCGTTTGGTATATTGTTCGTACGTTCCACGTTCCTATTCTAAGGTCTTTCTTAATCCTGTTCATAGAGCCCCCTGAAGCAGTCCCAGCCCGGAGATCCGAATGAGGGACTAGTTTACCTCCGGAATATTTTACCCCAGGAGAATCCATGAACCATCTGTTACTATTTCTTGACATGTTTTAGCGGTGTAGAGTTGTCAGCTCTACGACCTCGCAGTAAAGGTAGACATTCAAGAAACCATAAATATATTTCCAGAAGCCAGGACATGCGATAATGAACTATATTAAAGAAAAGAACATTCTAACCCTTGCTCGTTCACGCACATACTCTCAAAATCACACATCGTCCCCTCTAAGTCACTTGGGTGGCCTATCTTCTAGGCTTGGAGAAAAATCTTGTATAATAAAATAATGTAAAGATTATATTGGCCACGTGGTCTATTTTCACACTGTATAACTATAATTTAGTATGCTTATGTAATTCATGACAAGTTCTATACCGTTGTACTCAATGTACATCTTGTTACGGTCTGAAGAACGCAATAAATATGAATTTGAATTTGGATTTGAGCCAGATGATTTGTGTTAAGAGCTACAAATCGAGAGGTTCGTGGTTCAAACCAGCCTACAGAAAGTTATAAAATTTAGAAGCAAAATTAATGTATTGAAGTGAATGAAATGAATGAATACAACTGTGATCAGTAACTCGTCGTCAGAAGGTTCTATTTTCTCCTTTGATGAGCTGAAGAAGGTTGTTTTCAGCCGTTGAACAAATGGTCATATACAACGTTAAAGTATCCTTTCCGAAATACGTTAATTTATCCTTCATCTTTTGACGACGAAAACTACGTTGATTCCAAACGTCGCATAAACCATTCAACAAACGGACATTTTGGTACATATACAACGTTAAAATTACGTGTCTGTACTAACGTTGTAATCACTGTTTTTCAACGTTTGTGTGCTACTGGGGGTTAACGTTCACTTTATATTTGGCTACTAATAATCTTTCAGCGTTCCGCACAACTATTTCTTCTGTAATACGCCTAAATTTTGTGCTGTATCGAAAGGTTTCCCGTACGATGCATTTCTCCAATAGTAGATAGACACATGTAACAATATCGACGTTTTTTGTTATTATTGTTATTTATTTTTATTGCTATTTTTCGTTTCTTGGTCTGTTCATTTGTATTATTGCTGACTGATGTATTGCACGTCCTTCTTCTCAAATTTCTGCAACTTTAAGCCTATATCTCGCCTTAAACTTTCTGCAAATAAAATCGTTGGAAGGGAACATAAAATGATTGATAGCATTAAAATATCAGATTTCGTACGTTAAGTCTTATAATTTGAAATTAGCCATCTTCATTTCATACAAAAACATCGGAGACACCAAAGTCATGTTACTGAGAGTATAAAAATATCAATAGGAAAGAAATTAAGGAAGATGTGATAAAAAAGTTGTATCTTATATAAGAAATAATTTTCTGTGTAAGAGTGATCCACTGTCACTTGACATCAAGGCTATACTTTTCACAAAGGATACAAGCATGTTTTATTATCTAGTTGCTCTAACGTCCCTTCGCTAGAATGTCATTCTTTCTATAAGATTTTTTAAAAATTGCATTGTCCTTTTTTCGTAATGTTTCAATACTACCTCATACGTTTTGACACATACCCATAAGAATTACCTACTTTCAATTGACGTTGCTATAAAGAAAGATATTAAACAGTTTTAAGGGAGAAAAAATGTCAAATCCATCCATCGTGCATTATTTCGATGAAAATGAAAGTAACCAAATCTGTTATTTATAAGAATTATGGTAATGAAAAGAATATATAATTAAGATTTCCAGACTCTACCTAACAACTTTATTCTCATGTTTCGACCTTTATAAAGAGTCTTCAATCTGAGCGAAAGGATCGTCTCCATCGGAAGACAAAACTGCGAGAGAGAAAACTGCAAAATCGGATCGTCGCGTTGTCGAGGACAGTTTTCCAGACTTTAGATATGATAAGTTAGTTCAGGCTGCCACTCTGCCCGAGGTATAATCTAGCTCCAATCCATCATAATCAAATGTTAGATTTACGAGAAGAGTATCTTCGGTTTTGAAGTGTTGGAGCCTCTCAAAGTACGTATTCTCAATAGAAGCTTCAGAGGTCTTCAAGGTGCGCGGATTCATTGGTAGCCTTGGAAATTGTATCAATCTATTATTCATTAAGTGACTAAAGCCTAACATAGTATTAGAGTACTACATGCAGGTCTACTCAGAGGAATATTTAGATTTATGCAATCTCTCGATTTCAACTTATAATTATTGTATTCCCACCTAATTTTAAGATTTTTCCTTTTACATTCCGCCTTAGTATAAAGCAATTTCCAAGTTTTCAGCAATTTTCGTCTTTCAACGTAGAGCTTTAATTTTATCGTCATTGTGTAGTGCAACCATCAAGATCCCATTATATACAAATACCAATGCAAGGGAGTCTTTTTTACAAAGTTTGGAACAACTTTGAAGTACTGAATTTCTTATATTTGTTCTTTTCATTTCAGCAACATCCTGGACTTGGCAAAATGCTATTCAACACAGATCAAGAAAACCTGCAACAGTGAAAAACTGACAAACTTCCTCAATGGCTGGGAGAAAGAAGCCAGTTGTACAAGCGGTGGATCGCTAGGAAGCCAAAGCAAGCCAACTCTTTATGTAATAGTTGGTTTGCTTCTTATAAAGCTAAGCAGCTTTATACATTATTTTTAGTATTGGCAAAAAAATAACAGTACCATTTAATAACAGCTGATAACATATATATAGAAATAGTTTATTAGTCCATCAACATCTGTTATATTCATATGTGTTTATATAGATAGACTTCTACTTGCAATGTTAGTCAAAAGAATTGCTACTGATTCACTGCATTGATGTCTGTGTTAATTTTCCATTTTCTTTCGTATTGAATGTGTTCCTTTCATTGTTTGACAACGCATTGAAAAATGATTATTGATGATGGATCTGGGTTCCTTTTAATAAATCAATAAATAAATAAATTTGTGTTCGTCTTTATCTTTTATTGGGTCTAGGTCAGAAAATCCAACGAACAGAAAATTCAAACACGAAAGCGGTCAAAACGTCTTTGAAATCAGTCAGAAGCTTTAACCAAACATTCACAGCGTCCCTACAGAGAAAATTATTTAAGAGTTAGAAAGTCCAAAACACAAAAACGGTCAAAGCATTCTCCTAAACGGTGAGAAATTCCAAAATTAAACACGGTAAGGATGTTCAATGGTAAGAAAGTCCAACGGTATAAAAAGAGTCAGAAAGGCTAAATACAAAAATAGTCAGAAAGTCTTACAAAGTGGCCAGAATGTCCAAACTTAAAAATATTCCGGAAGTCCAAAAATCTGTCACAATGCTCAAACGTTAAGACAAACAACCTTCAAACAATCTTTCGACCGAGGCTGTATACTTTAACATTTTTAGTTTATACTTATATCAGCATCAATCAATCTTATGAAAAAATTCTGAAATCACTGAGGTCGTAAGATAGATAAAATTAGTCGACTTATCCTGGGAGTTTAACATAAATTTCAAATATCAGTAAAGAAATGAAATATCTCTTCAAATATTTTTATTAAATATAATTTACTTCTACTAAAATTATGTTCGAGAAAATTGTAGCATGCCACTATAAAATGTGATGGATCCTTTACAACTTTAACTACAGCTAAAAAAAATGTAATTTGATAAAAGTCCGACTTGATATGTGACTGAGATGACAGTGATTGATTATACTGTCGGAAATCACTTTACACATTGCATCCATCTTCTATCCCTTTTATTTCCAATTGCTTACCATAGATTATTTTCTGATAATTTAATTTCTTACCATAGATTATTTTGTGATAATTTAATTATAATTAGATTTTCGGTTTTTTCAGAACCTACGGATACAGGCCGTCACGTTATACACCTTGCAACAACGGTGAGAAGGAGAATGGAGACGATAGCAGCCATCGCATCTTGTATAAGGTACCACCCCAGCGTTCGCATGGTGGGACTGAGAAAACCCATATAAAGCCTAAGTCAGGATGATTCTATGTTAGGACTCGAAGTTCCATCCTTCATCTTCACGTGCTTATCCGATTTCATCATTCGTAATCGCTAGCTCACGGTGCTGAGAAAAATCTGTAATTTCCATAGATGTCATTGAACAAACACTTCTCTGAGTGTCGATATTTCTTGTAAGACTTTTAATGGTTTAGTGTTCGCCGTACGATAGCCAAAAAAAAAATATTTTTCTGCGGATCTGATTGATTGAGCTGTTATTAACGTTCTACCCGAGCTGCTGAATTTCTAAGAACGAGACCAAATTTTTATGTAAAATGGGTTTGAAATCGCTAAGTTGAAGAGACTCCGGCGCGAAGTGAAGCTGTGACCACCGTCATCAAAAGCAAGCGTGCTAAATTCGGTCACCTTGAGATCACTGCAAATCAGTCCCTAATTACGTACATATTATACTCAACACAATTGTTTTTGCTCATGTTTAATACGATTTATATATTTGGTCTGAAGAGACTACCCTAGTGACTCTAAAGGATGAGTAAAAATAGCTCACTTTACAGGACAAATGTTATATAGCAAATTGCTGGACAAAAAAACAAAACAAATAAACGTCATTGTGAGGAGCCTAATATCGTTAGAAAAGCAATTCAAAGTGGGACTGTTAGTAAAGACGGAATAGTCTACCCATCATTTAGCATAAGGGAGACAGACACGTTGCGTCCATATGGACGGCCATATTCCAGGTAGCACAGTAAATTTACAGCAAACTTGCAACAGTTTGACATGACAAGTCTGGAATTTGGAGTAAGTTTGCCAGTGTAAGCCTGCGAGCTTTCTAGAAGCCTGCAGCAAAGTCTCTGCTTGATATTTAATAAATCATCTAAAAACATGTCACCTCAAACTTGCCACAAACTTGTCTTATCAAACACGGTGAGCAAAATGTGGTTGACAAATGTCAGGGTTTTGGCGGCAAAATCTTGAGCGAATTTTATGGTAATGATTGTTGTCCATTGTTTTATATATATATATATATATGAGCTCCTGCGTAGCCTAGTCGGTAGCGCGCTCGACTTCAGTGCGAGCGGTCCCACGTTCGATTCCCGGTGGGGGCTCAAAAATTAAAAATTTCGGTGTTGACCCAGCATCGTGAGGACAATTGGGGAGCTGCTGTGAATAAAATACAGTGGCGATCACAGTGAGAGCTTCGGCTCTCCTCTGCCAACCCGTCTGGTCAGCGTGGGAGCAGTAGACCAACTCCTCCCTTCGGGGAGAGGCCTTATCCACTAGTTGATTGAATATGGCTGTGATTTATTTTATTTATATATATATATATATAGTCAGACTTTGAGTATTGCCTTTACGATTACATATTCATTGACTTTATTTTACGTAAAAATCAGTAGTCACTTCTACATTTTTAATAGAGCAATAAAAAGACCTTCCAAACTCCATAACTTTAACACACTATCATCAAAACATGGAATTTGTAAGGTTTCTTTCTTGCTCTCATGAAAACAATCAGAACTGACTTCTGTTGCTTTTTGTACAAAACCCTCCCATTAGTGTGTACACGTTTCAACTCTCTGCAACGGGATTCAAACATAAAACGTTCCGATTTGTAGTCTGTCCTCTAAGCAATAGTCTACGCTATCCTTATGATCCTCTTTTGAATAACAAAATGTTTTACGACGTACGGACTTGTTTATCCTTTATTGTTATTCTTTTTAATACAACGCACGAAATACTCATTCTGGCAAAGAAACATTGGTAAAGGTTTTGCTTCCAATGAGCGTCAAAGTAACCTTCTTTCGATTCTAAGGCCACCAGCCTTCTACTTCAGCCACACGAGCTGATGATATCAAAGAATATTTTAAGATATAAGAGATGTATCTAACATTTTTTGGCCCATGTTATCTCGCAACTAACCGAATAGCAAACCATAGTATTTTGATGAGCCTCGATCTCGACCCGGCCCAATTCCACATCCACGCTTTCCGACTAGATCTGAACGAGATGGTAAATCGGGGGCGTAATGACCTGATGCGGCTGAACAGTGGGTGATTAACTCAATCACCCAGTTTACCGGCCGTTCCAGTTTGATTTACAATCGAGAAAAAATGTGAATTTAAAATCATACCACACCGGGCCTAGATCGAGTCCGAACGCAGGGTTCTTGCTCAGAATTAATTCTTGCCCTCTCCTTGTTAGTTAATCGATCAACTGAAAATATTTTTCTTCTTTGTGAATAACTTGCCACCATTCTTATTATTCTTACCCTTATTGTATATACACACGTCGTATATTCACTTCTCATATTTTCAAGTTGTATACCTGTTTTTCAACAGAGATGAATCGAATTGCATTAATGATATACTAGCATTTGCTCGTTGCTGTTGTTCCTCGTTTTCCTACCGAGAAGGAGAGTATGCATTGACAACATGTATTCTTAAGAAACAGTAAATGTCATGATACCGAAGAACATTTTAAAACATGACACGTGTATCTAACATATTACATAAACTTTGACCCATGTTATCTCGGAATTGGCTGAATAATGCGCCGTAGTATTTTGGTCAGGCCCAATCTCGGCCGGTCCGGCCAGATTCTGCATCGACATTTCACGGTTCGATCCGACACACGGAAAATCGATCCGCCATGACCAGTTCCCAATCACCTACTTTTCCGGCCGCCTCACTCTGAGTTTTGGCTGAACTTAGATCGAGCCCAAATGTGTGAATTTTGAATCGGACCAAGATGGGACCCAATGCAGAGCTCTTGTTAGCAAACTTAACAGACCGCGTCCCCTCCTGTTAGTTAATTGGTCAACAGACAATATTTTCTTCTTAGTTAATAATTCTTCGCCACTGTTATTCTTGCCCTTATTGTAAACACATAGTCACATTTTCACTCCTCATAATTTCCAGACTTGTAGCTGGATGCCTATTTTTCACCAGGGACATATCAGTTTGTAATCCTAACATACTTGCTCATTACTGTTGCTCCTTTTTTTTCCACCAAGAGGGAGAGTATGTATTGACAACATGTATTCTTAAGTAAATGCCATTGATATACTTTAAACATTGATATTATTACTACTACTACCACGACGACTAAGTAGTATAACTGTGTAATACTTATACAAAATTGGCAGGTCCTTTTTTGTTTAAACTCATGCTTAGTTTTCTCCATTTTCTGCCCCCTTCTAGATTACAATAACTACATGTCTGAATCAATAATCGAACAAGTTTCATTGATTTTATACATTAAACTTCAAAGCGGACCAATTTTATTTCATAATAGTAAAATAATCGGAATTTTCTAAGGTTGTCTTTTTATGCCTGCGTGCGTTGCATGCGTTAACAGATTTTCTTAAGTTGGCTTTTTCTGTCAGCGCTTCTTGCCTACATTGCATGAGTACCTTAAATGAAATTAATAATTACGTTTTATACAGTGGCCGAGGATAAAAATATGACAAATAATCAATGCTCAATATGGTACCCAGTGGCGGATTTAGGGGGAGGCTACATGGGCTACAGCCCAGGGCGGCAAATTTTGACCAGATTTCAGGGACGGCAAATTATTGAAAATATGAAAATGTTCAATATGAAGTTTGAATAAAATATTGACAATTTACGCGATGAGAAGCCTGCAGAATGTGGAGGTGGGGGTCGTGTGTGCCGCCCGTGGTGAAAGGCATATAAAGATGCCACCCTATACATACAGTAGTTCGTATCCCTTACCTGTAAACGAGGTCGCCAAAATAAACTTTTATTACGGTAATAGCGGTTGATTTTGGTGCTGAAGCTGAATATAACCAGCCATGATGTTGTTTCTCTATTCAGTTTAAAGCTCCATTTATAAGTTTCTACTCCAAAAGTTGTAATGTTGTACTACAGTGGTTAGGAATACTGATAAAAATATTGTGTTGGAGCTCAAATAGTGTAAAATTTGCTTTAAGATTATGTTAAAATAGTATACAAAAATGTCATCGAATTATATTTTAGTCAACTGGGGAAAATATCTCTGGTAATGTTGGCCAATTTCAAATCACTATGAGTTACAATACTGATTTGCAAGTCTCGTCTTGTTATGAAAGGCTGAAAGCTCCGCAGAAATTACACGTATTAGTGAATTGTAGGACAACTTGGTAAGAAATTTATGTTTATTCTTTAACAAGAGGAGTTCGAAAACTAAATGTAAACTCTTAACGTATTATTTACATATTTTAATATCCAAACGGAGTGAAGAAGTTTGGCTCACAAAGTAAGTGAAATGTTGCTATTACGTGTATAATAAACATGGAGCTGCTGAGTTCGTTGAGAAGAATTCTAGTTTGAATGTGACTTAATAGGGAGCCGTTAACTATCAGAGTTCGGCAAACAGAAAAGTAGCTATATACATTTTATAGGAAAGTGCAACATTGTTAATATCTAACATGTAATTGATACGTTATTGTGATGAATAAGTATGCTATTTTAATCGACCAGCAGTTGTGAAGAACCACGACGCTGTTCGAAGCCAATTCGCATGAACAACAATTACTGGCCGAGAGTTGTGTTCGTTAGGTATAGTTCTATTTTATTATAAATTTAAAGAAAGTTTTGAGCAAGTACTGAAATAAGAATTCTGCCTCATTCCCAACCACATTACATTAAAAATTTGTGACACGATTACCGTAATTACTTGTGCGTACGGTACTAGCAATAAAGCATGAGTGACGGTAGGAGCGTTGAGGTAATGCTGCTGCGGTCCACCTTTAAGAGGGCATTATGAGAGAAGTCAGCATACATTAGCGGAAACTTTGTGATGTTTATAGAGCTAGCATCCGAATTTGGCCCCTTCGTAGCGACCTGCATTTGTAAGTACGGTAATTCAGGTCAAGGACACTACTTTTCAAAACATTTGTTATATTTTCTTCATCTACTATACCTAATGTATCTACATATAAAATTTCATGTTTATAACTTAAATAATGTGTAAAATAGTTTTTAGGCGGCCATATTTATTTTAAATATGGCAACTTTTCCAAAAAAATCTTACATTTTCGTAATCTGTTCCTCAAAATACATCTTTATACCAAGTTTCAAATTTCTATCTTAGATTTGCAAAATTATTTTTTCGTCTGCCATATTTATTTAAAGATGGCGACTTTTCATAAAAAGTCTTATGTGTTTGTAATTTTTTTGTACTGATAAAGGTTTCTACCAAGTTTCAAGTTTCTAGTCATAGCCGTTTAGGCTGTGTATTCTTTCAAATAATCAATTTGTCCACCATATTTGTTTAAAGATGGCGACTTAAAAAATCTTTTCTTATATCTTTGTAATTCCTTTGTACTAATGAACGTTTCTACCAAATTTCAAGTTTCTAGTTCTAGGCGTTTAGGGTCTATATTCTTTCAGAAAATCATTTCGACGGCCATATTTGTTTAAAGATGGCGACTTTTGTGCAATTTTTTCATATGTTTGTAATTCTTTTGTAATTCAATGTTTCTACCAAATTTCAAATTTCTAGTTCTAGCCGTTTAGGCTGTGTACTACTTCAAAAACTAATTTCGGCGGCCATATTTGTTTAAAGATGGCGACTTTTGTACAATTTTCTATGTTTGTAATTCTTTTGTACTAGTCAACGTTTCTACCAAACTTCAGGTTTCTATCTTAAACGATGTGGAAAATGTATCTTTTCGTCCGCCATATTTGTTTTAAAATGACGACTTTTCAAATAATGTCTTATATGCTTGTAATTCTTTATGTACTAATATATGTTTCTGTCAAGTTTTGTGTTTCCATTCCTACCCGATTAGGCTGTGTATTCTATCAAAACACCAATTCGGCGGCCATATTTGTTTAAAAATGGCGACTTATAAAAACTTTTCTTATATTTGTTCAATCTAATAATGGCAATACGTCTTCATATAAAATTTCAGTTCTGTAGCTCAAACGATGGGCAAAATAAATTTTATGTCGGCCATATTAGTTATAAAATGACGACTTTTTAAAAAAAAATCAAAGGTAAAACCAAAATAAGTGCATTTCCTAGCTTCAAAACCAGTATATACAACATTCACGTTTCGTCATGAGGTTTACGTCCTGAATCCAAACTTTCTGAAATTTACCCACGCTTTCGGAAGCTTTTCAGTTCTAGTTTTGTTAATATCACATTTTATTCAGTACACTATATTCTTGTTTTTGTATATCTCAATACCAACTTATATTCAACGATTCTGCTCAAGTTTGTTATCTTTCTATAATTTATCAACGCTTTCGGAAGCTTTTCTGCGCAAATTTAGTCTAATTACATTTTATTCAGTACAATAGGTTCTTGTTTTTGTGTCAGTTTCTGCATATCTCACTAACAAGTTATATTCAACACTTGTGCATTTACCAAGGCTTTTGGAAGCTTTTCAGCACAAGTTTAGTCAAATTACATTTTATTGTGCAAGATCAGTGTTTATGATTCTCTCAATCAAACATAATCAAACAATATTACTGCCAATAAGAGGTACCTACACTTTTTAATATTCACGAGTACTTCAAGTTTCTTACATTCGTGTCTCATTGTCATCATTTAGCATTCAAGGCTCATAAATACGGTACTCTCTTTACCTATATTAAACAACATTACCAGTAAGCACTTCGTGTTTTATTTGTAAAATATTCATTTAAGTATTTTAATGTCAAGTATCAAACACTTCTTTCAAAACCAATTTGCTTTTTTTATCTTCTCATCCTTCTCTTTCTTTCTTTTTTTTTTCAAAACAAATTAATTCTTATGTCTTCTCTTTCTCTTCACCCAAGAAGGGAAAAAGCCTTCAGGGGTAGTACGTTTTTCTGTTCCCAGGGAGACAAAGGGGTCAAATTAATTATTAGTATCAAATTGTTTGCAAGGTAGAGTCATCAAATTCGTAATAGAAAAAAACAACACACCAAGGGGGCGGGCAGTGGGCGTGGTAGCTGTCAATCCCCGTAATAGCTGGCTAAAGGACTCCTACTATGCTCCTCTACGAGCCACAATATCATGCCGTTCCATTAGTACATATCTATTATTTTTACACTTTTTGCTCCTGTAACCCATTCCCTTTAATGCGGTTTTACTTCCTTTGAGATCGATTTCTTTTTTAACAGCGCTTAAAAGTTTGTTTAAAGCTGGTATTTCCTCCTTAGCCTCATAATACTCTAAAAGTTTCATGCGTACTACACTCTTCTCAAAGTCATCACACACTATTTTCTGCTTATGCTTCCGGATTTCACGTGGAGTAGAAACTTTTCCGCAAATTTCTACTGCTCTTTTGAAGTCATTTTGTATATTCCTCACAGTTCTCACACTTTTTTCTACAGCCCTAGACGTTCTTAACATCGCCTGTTTTAAAGGAATTAACAACCCTTTTTCCTTTTCTTTGCAGAAATTTAGTACTTTATATATAATCCCTTTTCCTTCACTCCGCACCACTTTACGGGGAGGCTTTTTCGTTGTCTTCATTTTCAAAAACGCAAGCACTGATCCACAACACCCGAACACAACTCTTACCGCCGCGTCCGAAATTACCGATCACTATGACGTTATTTAATCTCTCTCCGCCCTAGGAAATATGCTGTGATTTTGTGTAGTCGACATACACAACAACATGGGAGAGGGACAGACGAAAGAAAAATAAATTACACGTAGACATAGGGAGAGAAATAGAGAGGAAACAATTTATGTGTGATCAGTGAACACGTACGTATTCGCTCAACACATAAAGGCTTCAACACTTTCGTCAAAAATTTGTTTTTGCCTGATAACTGTGACAGGATCTTCAACAACAAAGTTGACAACGCCTTCCCTCGCCCCGGCTCTGCCAGAATGCAATAATAGTCAGTGGACTAGTTCTTCAGAAACATGATGACATGCGCAATTAACACTCGGTTGTGTAAGTGCAAAACTGATAGAGTCAGAAACAAAACAAACATTATTTCGTGGATTTAAACCAACACAATAGTTAAAAAAAAACAGAGAAGAATCACAAAAGGTTCAACCTTAAATGAAGTAACCACATATAGAATAGTTTATCATCTTATGCAATACTGTAATGGATCTGTCAGGAATCATGACACCATTTTTTACAGGAAGTCCACAAAGAAAGGACATACATAGAAGTCAAAAAACTGTTCTATGATAGTATTGGAGAACCTATATTAACGCTATAATGACTAAAAGAATTTATATGTTTTTGGAAGTTGAAGAATAATTGATGAAAATTAATATGAATATTCCCGGAATGTTCCAAAACCGAACATTGGCATATTCTATTCCCACACTGTAAAAAATAGTTGTATTTTTAAATTTGGAAAACAGTTTTTATATGTGCACCGATAAATAATTTTCTTAGAAACGAGATTTCAACATTCTCATTTTATTCAAAAATGAGAACGTGGTGCTTCGAATCTGTGATCCTATTTTCAAAAAGATG
>JAGDQP010058667.1:0-12516 GCA_022664845.1 Lepisma saccharinum
TATGTCGACATGAACCACAAGTTATTATTTTTGCAAGCTCTGTAGGAGTTTATAGTGTAGTTATGCGCTACAGTTTTAAAAGTTCTTTCTACGTTTAGCGTTTGAAAGTTGTAGTTGACCTAAATCACGACTTCCTGGTTGTGAACCATGGGCACTGTTTTCGATTATTTTGTATTAACAATTGTTGGAATTGTATGTGTTCTTTAGTTACGCCGTTATGTTTTATACTTTTAAATTGCAGTGTAGAACTCTTTTTATCTGCTTGTCTTTTGACGTTGCACAGCTCATAACCATGAATGGTCTGCTTTTTATTACTTAACAGCATATCGTATTGTGAACTACACTGTGAAATGGTGACAAATCAGTTTTATAAAGTTACTGTTGTTTCACAAATATAACTGTGTTTACAGCATCTTCCGAACTAATTCTGTAACAATGAATTATTGATGGATATCAGTAATTTGCCGTCTTGTTTGAAGTCATTAATATTTAGAATGAGAGCATTTAATGTGATTTATAGATGCTTTGGTATTTTCACAGCTTTGTTTAATGTGCAATTACTATCCAGAAGGAAATGTGTTTCTGAATGACAGCCTCTTTAATTACTTCCAACTATACACATGTAGTCAATATCAACTAGAGAAAGGACAATAAAAATGTTTTATATCGTTTTTAAAGGTTCTTAGTTGTGTGATTTAATTTCCATGCTGTGACGGAAGAAACGTTCGTCCATTATCGACTCGAACGTCTATCAGTTCTATTACCATATATGCTTCATGAACTGGGTCCAAAATCGAGCAATGTCTTCTTCAGGGTGAATTTAAGGTGACATACCAATACAGTGGGACCGAAGGGCAGTAGCTCATTTGCCATAGCGTTGGTATTGTAATCGGTAGGTTATGGGAACAATCCTAGAGTGCGATGTTCCTTACTGAGGTGTTGGTAGGCTTTTTCCTCAGCCACACCAATCAAATGTCCGGCCTTCCAATAGGCCCTTGGCTGGTTTCTAACATTATCTCCCCTACACTGTCCATGGTACTTAAAAGCCATAAATACATTCATTTCAGTTCCAATACAATGGATATTTCCACTTCAGGCAACAATTTAGTGGATTAATCAGATTATATTTTATAATTGAGTTCGAAGTATCTAAAATTTCTTGGGAGGTCATATAGAACGATTTCGGGCGTCACGCACTAACATTCAGAATACACTTTTCGACTGGAATTGCCTTATAACATCTGTAGCCCAGAGATGTTTCGACAATTATTGCTTTTGAAATGGGCCGCCTCTGTTGGATACCTTTCCGGGATTCGTTTGGAACCAGTGGCCTAGCCATTGCACCACGCCGGACGGATATAATTGTCCGCATTGTTTTGTTCTGTTCCCGTTTGTTCGTGTGGAAATAAATTTTCCCATGGTGATTTGCTGTAGTGTTGCTCTTTGATTGTGTGTGACCATTACGTTATACGAGCGACGATTGTTCATGTGCTTATTAACTCATCAGTTCAGGATATGAACTGAAGAAGAGTTTGTTGTAACTATATTATTGTATTAATCGACTATTGTGTGGATCTTTGCATTATTCGAAACCTGTTTCTTGCTAGTTGTTCTAGAATTAATACTGAGCAGGCGTGGTGGTCTTCAATGAATAGAGTAATTTAGTTCTTTCTATTGTTCTTACACATACATGATCTTTGCTCGTAAAAAGCAACGATGCAATTGTATAAACTGAGTGCAAGTTTGGTTTATCGATTGAGGTATTTCATGTGATGTTACAACACGAAAGTTTTTCTTTTCTGGCGTCATGTGGTTGGAGATTTTTAATTAAAAAATAAGTTGTATATTAGAACATGTATGTAGGGTCAAGGGAAAGAGAAATTACTTCGTGATTTTCCCCCCAGAACTTTCTTAGCTAAAACAAAGGAGTAATCAGGAGAGAAAGAGACCGGATATCCGAAAATCAAACTTCGTTTCCAGATTTTTGAACATACATCTTATAACGGTGTTACGTTATTTGTGTGTGTGTGTGTGTGTGTGTGTGAAGGAGGTGGGTTATTTCAGAAGTTGAGAAGAGTATTCGTGAGAGTACGATTTGTTTGACCGGGAATTCTTGGCGATTGTATATTTCGAAGGTCAGCGTGATGATAGTTATACCTCATTACGTCACCTAATGAAACATCTCTCCTTCCATTCGCTGATTTAGACCTTGGTCTTATACTTGTATGACTGGCATTGATGAGCGAGCTCATAAATTTAGAAATTTGTGGACTCACTTGGATGATACGTATTTTTGTTAACACATTTACTGGAACCTCAATTAATTTTGTACACTTAGCAGATTAGCTTACTTGGTAACCATATCACTGTCAACTTAGAAGCCATGAATTTTTGTTTCCAAAAATGTGTCACCTACATTTATCTTAAGATATTATATTGATTTCATCATATCTCATCACTGAGGTACGGGATCAAGTAAGGTTAAAATTCTTTTCTTTCATTATTTTACGATAAGCTTACAAATTTTAATGTAGGCATAAATAGTAACGATCCATGGTTTGTAGTTATTACTTTTGCTTATAAAATCTGAGCTGATGGCCATGTATGTATATAAACACTTGCTACTGAATTATTCATTTAAATTGAGCGATAAAAGATAAAATGAATTTTATGGGCGGTAACAGCACTTGAAATTGAGCGAGCTGACTGATAGTGTGTGTTGTGTCAGTTACCCGGGGATCTTGGATTTGATTCTCGTGGTCGGTAATTCTAAAATTTTCAGTGGTTTCTTTGTTATACCAAGCGGATGCCGAAGTCACCATGTTAGTCATCTTCCTTTTCCAACGTAGAGAGTAACAATTAACGACGGACGGCAGCTTAGGACATTGTATAGCCCACAAATACATTTTTTTTTACATATTTTAAACTAGATTGGGTCAGTTTCGATTTTAATACTTATTCCCGTAAAATCCATCTAATGTAATCTGCCAGCCAACTTGACCTTTTGAATTCTTTGCCAGTTTACGAAGGTTTTTTTTTTTTTTTTTTTTTTTTAGTTAGTTAGTTAGCTGCATGAAGTAAGGACCGGTGGCTAAACTTGAAGATCGGTAGCCTAAGCGAATTAACTACCTGTAGTTACTATATGTAAATCATAAACTCTAACTACTACTACAAGGAGAGTTTGAGTAACTTTTGGTGAGGGGTTTTCATAGTTTATGAAACATCCTCTCCGATTAGGATTTTAGTATCAATCAATCTACGAGGAAAATGGCTAGACGGCTGTAATGTAATCACCTTGCTGTGTTCGTCATATCCCGAATTACACTTTCCTTTTTTCTGTCATAAATCTGTAAAATAAAGTTGTTGATTTCCAATCGCAAATGCGGGAAATAGCGTGTAGGCTTCGTTACCACAGGATAGTGCTTCCATTGCAATGTTAGTGTTAAACCTCGACAGCTAGAGCCAGACCGTCTAAACCAACTCCCATATGCTATCACTCATCAGTCGCAATAGTCAGAACTTTGTCGTGATTGTGCCGTGTCTTTGGCAGTAGGCTCGTCTTAGCAGGAATAGGGAAGAAGCTGTCTACGAAAAGATTACGCAGATTTCTCCGGTGGCTTTCACCACTTTCTCTTGAACTTCCTATAGAATTGTGTGCGCATATTAATAACTGGACGTGATTAGTATGTCAAATGTAAGTTGTTTTGCTCTGTGCAGGATAAATGCATGATGCTCAATTAGAATGAAAATGTCGCTACTTACGAATCATTGTTGTGGTATCGAAATGGATTCAAACTTAACTCACCCCAATCATTCAGATTGTAAGTTGTTCTAAGGGATTCCAAGTTGTTCCCATTAAGCAAATACCTAGAATAGATCTTCAGTAGACCGAATGGACCTTTCCCATCCATTTTCCCCTGAAGTTGTTCTTCGGACTTCGACCATAGATACTTATACATCATATAAAGGTAAATTATACAGTGTATAGAAAAAGTTAAATACTGTATATTTATTGTGTGTGGTCACCGACATATAACCATATTCATTCCTTTATACCAGAAAATTAATTAACTGCCAGTTATTTTTAAAGCTTAGAGTAATATTCCGTGCAATTTCATTTGATAAATAATTTCAGATTAATTTAATAATATTCTGAGGACAGTTTGCTTTAATGTGTTTCTGACATGGGGAGAGAACGGATGAAGGGAGAAGAGGCCGGAGAGATAGCTGAAGGTCGTGTTTGTGTGTATGTGGTTCCGGAAAAGGCTGTTACAAATTACTCTTTTTGTCCTCTTACACTTACTACCCTAATCAAGTGTGTTGGTTGCCACTGGGATATTTTTTAAAAGCGGTTTGATCTGGTTTTATTTCTATTAAAATGCTTTCGTGTGTTTGGTAGAGCTCATTTTTCTTTAACTTTGGTTCGTGTGAGTTTTACGGGTGGAATTTCCTTCATAAGGTAACAGTGTTATACACATCGTCGATAGGTCTTTGCTCTTGTGTTTTGACATCAAGGACTGGTTTTAAAGTTGAATGCCCTTTCGTTCAAACATCTTAAAAGTAGCTTCACTTTTTTGCGGCGTTCTCACAATGTTTAATAAATCTTGTTTTCATTATGTCCACATCAGAGTTCCATAGCAGAGGAAAGGCCGTAATCAGATACTCGATTAAAACAGTGATTGCGGAAAATGTTCTTTGGCATGCACTGTATATTTTTGTAAATAAAGTAGCATGCAGGCATTTACGTTTTTTATTAAAATTTGAGGATAAACTGTATTTCTAAAAGATGTAGATGTTCTCATTGACATTTTAACTTAAGAGTGATGTAGGTGAGTAATCATAGTCTGCTTTTCAGTCAGACTAAGGGTTTTAATGATAGTGCTAATCACTTTACCATAGTGATTTCCACAGCTTTCCAGAATTTAAATTTACTTTATGACCTTTAACATCTAAGGCTCAGACGCGGGATGAGGTAGGGGAAAGGCGTCGACCAGGGTCTATTGTGAAGGTACCATCCCGGCATTTGCCTGGTGTGACAAGAAAAACAAATGAACCAGGCCCTCCCTAAATCAAAGCGAATGCTCTACCACTGAGTTACAGCCGCTTGGTACCGCTTTCTAGAATCTAAGAGTATATCGTCGTCGATATGACAAAGGGGCGTAAGCGACAAAAAGCATTTTTTACAGGAGACCAGTTTAAAGAAAAACTGTGCTCTTTGACCGTCTGTCCTGTAATGGAAATTAAGTTTATCTTTAAAGTTAAATATATTGATTTTTGTACAGAAGCACTACTCTTTCAAAACAAGTTTCAAGTGACTCGAAATCAAACATGTAAGTATTAAAAACCGGGGGGTGGGGGTGGAGATACCTGTTTGTCAGGTTAGTCGTTACTGTTCTATTGGATATACGCCCATGCTTGCAGTGTGTTACAAAGCATTATAAATAATAGTGACAATATTTATTAAATTTTCTCAAATACACAATAAATTCAAAATATCACACAGAATTGAAAAAAAGAATTAACAGAATACAAGTCAAGCTCCCACGCTTCTTTACTCGAATTTCTTCTTTCTTCTCACCTTTTACGTCATACTGATTGTAACGTCATCATCATACTGTACATGATACGTACGTACGTCGTCATACTGTACATGATGTACTGGGACCTGAAAATGATGAATCTGGCAATCTTTGTTGGGAGGAAAATTGGGTTCACGACTAGCAAGGGAAATCGGTCTGTCATCATTTTCTCCTTCTGCAGGGCAATAAATGATTTCTTCTCGAAAGATTGTGAAGTCCCATATCCTCTACAATCAGTGTCGTTTACCAAATTGTTAGTACACAGCAAACAACCACAACGGGAACAACAACGCGAAGATTCAAGTTTGCAATTAAAATGTTCACTTTTTCCTACAAATGGCGGATGTAAATCGTAGCCATCCACATCGCTTTCGAAATTGTCATTTCCAGTCTCTGCCTCTTGAAAATTATTCGAAGACGACTCATGATATTCTAACTTTTAATCCGATTTCTTTTCATTATTTTCTATTCCATTCTGAACACGAATCTTTAAAAAACACTCAGTAGAACATCTAAAGAATCATCTGTACCGCTGTTTCAACGGCAAGAATAGTTCCATAATAATAGATCTTTTCTGGAGGATAATAAATTTTCACTCTAACGCCTTCCTTTAAAATAATGTTTGGTTCCTCAGTTTCTAATTCGTGTGATGACACCATGTTAGTAGTTCCGTCTTCCCAGTTTATTAAGAGATCCATTTTTCACAACTGCTGGACGAATTAGAAAAGTAAAACCAAAAGAAATATATTTGTTTCTTTTTCTTTAAAAAAAAAACAAAAAAAAAACCGATTCAATATTTTAAAAGTAAAATAATGTGTTTCTTTTTGTAGTTTCCGTCAAAAGTTACCGACAAAGGGGACAATAGTGTATTAACAATTTTGCAAACACAAATTTGTTTTGTTTTTATGCTTAATAGGTTAGGGGCGTATAAGTATTCCATTAAGAATTTCTAATCTGACAAACAGGCGTAAGCACCACTCTGTCGCTTACGTCCATTTGTCAGATAATACGAAATTCGAAAGTGGCGCTTACTCCACAGTCATGTTTTTTGTATAGAAGAAACTAATAAAGATAGAGTTACGCCTGTGTGTCAGATGAAAGATTAACATATTTATAAGTCATTAGGCAAGATATCTCAAATTTTTAAAATTTGGCGCTTACGCCCCTTTGTCATATCGACGACGATACGACGGGACAATAGTCAATGCTGTGTGTTTCGAACTGATTTAAGATGTTGTAATATGCTAGATATCAAACATAAATTGATTTCAAACTAGTTTGTAGAATTTGGTCCTCTCAAGTTTTTATTATACTTCTTACACATTAAGTGGAACAAATGGCAAATCTTGTAAAAGTTTTTCGAAGCCAATTCAGGAGCTTTGAAGTTTCCTTGAGTGGTGCCAATTACTTGTGGAATTAGGTGCATGTTAGGGGAAGGCGTTAGAGCACGTGCGAGTAATAGTTGTTGGCTTTAGTTTGAGTAGGTAGTTCAGAGAAATAACTTATTGCTGGCACTATGGAATGGTGTATCGTTTCGTGCGTGTGTGTTTAGATTATACACTAGAAACCAAGGAGAAAAGTTGTAGTTTGTAGTATTATGAACTTTTCAGGACTGCTGATTTTTTTTCTTTCGTTTCCTGTATGAAGTGGATAAAGTTTTTATAAAAGTCTCTGGTAGTTTAATAGTCGTGCTTCCTGATTAATAACTCTTTTGTACTTGTTGTTCAATTCTGTATTTAATCTATGCGAAGAAAGGGATGGTGTCCCTTGGCTATCGTTTTTCCGGAAAAGAGGATGGGAAAGTAGCACCTAGCGTTCTGTCTACCATCGTTCGCCTGGTGAAACTAGGGGAAAATTTGAAAAACTTTTGTTAGGATGGTCGACAGCAGGGTTCGAACCTGCGTTGCTCTGCCATGTTGATACGAAGCTCATAACGTTAACCACTGAAGTATGTAGCCTAAGCTAGTTCGTAAATCTGTTATTTTTTTGTTTGTTTCTACAACGCTTTCAAGCCACAGGACTTCATTTCCTGCACTTTCCTGTAACCATGTAAGAAGAGATAAGGAAGTTAGCGGCCAGGTCCATTATTAAAAGTGGACGAAACTCGAAAACATACTAGCTGGTGCTTATCCGTAGTCAGCGACCATGATTACTAGACCACGTGGGCTCTCTTGGTTCAGTATGTCTTAGTATAAACATAAAAAGGAAAATCACTTTAATTTGACTTACTTAACCTACTTCTTGTTGGTTTTTATTTATTTATTTATTTATTTATTTATTAACCGACAGTAGCTAAGTAAATCACTGACCAGGCTATTCTACAGTACAGAGTCCAAAGTTTTAGATTACGTTTCGCACACGTGTTAGTGATGTACAGAGCCACTCGAGTGGAAGGGGTAAAGTTTCCCTTAAGTCCCCCGTACACCATTCGATAAAGCTTGAACAAGTCGTTGAACAAGAAATTTTATCAAAATGACGTCACGAATCATTGACTCCACGAAGGAAATCTCTTGAATTCAACGCAGTGATCTACCAGTCAAATCGCTGGTGACTTGAACACGTGACTACTGTGCTTCCGGAGCGCTAAAAATTAAAATGTCGACATGGAGCAGAGTTACATTGTATAAAGCCCTTGTTTTTATGATGCGAAATAAAGTTATGATCAGAAAATTAACATAAAGTATATCTACAAGAAATTACATCAGCATCTTGCTGGGGTAAATTGTACCTGATGTTTCTCTGTAGTTTTTGTACAATCACTATTGCAATAGAAATTGGTATAGAGAGCCTACTATAATTTCTAATTGTATTGTATTTAGAAGCAGTAGGATATTAATATTTAAAGTGTCATTTAGTTGCTCATAATTTGTGGAAAGGTCGAGTTTTTATTTACTCTAAGTTCAAAGCTGCTAAACATAGAAGTATCTGGGTACACTTTACGGCACGAAAAAATGTATTTTTTTTCAACGTGTGTGGAAGTGTTGTAACTTAAATTATAACGAAGTTTCGAGTCATGGAAGTATTAAATTAAATGAGTGAAGTAGCGAAAAGTACTTGGAACTACTTGGCTGCTTCCACGTTGGTGAACGAGCACATTAAACCGTGCATGAATTAGCGAAAAGTACTTCTTTTCAAGCTGCTTCAACTTGCTGGAAGTGGAAGCTATCACGCCAATTAATCGACGCTAATTCGACGAACAAAATCGACAGCACAATTCATCGACACAACAAATCAGCTACAGCCAAATTTATCGATAAACAAATTATTGACAGCAACTTCATCTACGCGTAATATGTCTATTATATAATATAAATATAAGTAGCTAGCAAAGGAAAAAAGCCCTTAAAAATCATTCGACTTTCCATATCTGAATGTTCCGAAGGAGCTGGGTGGGCCAAAAGTTCTAATTTTGAAAACTTAGCACATTTCCATAAAACGTCATATCTTGATTCCGAAGGGAGCTGAATTCAATTCTGTAGTCAAAATACTTAAATTCTGAAATACTTGTCAGCTTGCAAAAACAGACTAAATTGTCGTAAATTATCCGACTCTAAATTATCTGGATGTTCCGATAGTAATTGAGTGTGATTAAAACTTCTGAATTCCCAAATCCAAGAATACAGAAGTACCTAATTTTTAAAATTCAATCCAGTTTCCTGAAATTTCGTATCCGATGCTTCCAAATGGAGCTAAATTTGATTCTTAGTCCTATATTTTGAATTCCCACATTCCAGATGGCGGAAGGCCAAACACTTCTAACTTTTAAAGATACAAGATTTTCTTAAATTCATGTTTTGAGGGTTGTTTGAATTTTATTTATGGCCTTATAGGCTCAGGCCGTTTTTGAATGTTGTGAGCGATGGTGAATTTGATAAGTAAAATAGAAGTCTTGAAACATAAATCCAAGCTGGTAGGTGACCGTAAGTTCTAATTCCGAAGAGAGCTGAAATCGATCCTCAAGTAAAATATACTAGAATCGTGAAACTGAAACCCAAATTGGTAGCTAACTAGCAATAAGGATGCATGTTTTAAACATCATCTGACTTTCATGAAATTTGATTCTAAAGTATAGCTAATGTGTTTAATTCCAAAATCCCATGTATAAGGCGTATTTTTTAGAAATCAGCCGATTTTCATGATATTCCATGTCGAGGTCTTTCAAATGGAACTGGGTCCGAAGTTTAAGTAAAAAATTATCAATCCCAAATTCCAAGATGACTTCAGGGAGTCCCTGAAATACTAGTTTTGTAAAATTATTCTCTATTCGTGACGCTTCATATCTGATTGTTTCGAACGGCGAGATGAATTCAATTCTAAAGGGAAAATTCTTGAATTTGAAATCCAAGATAGCTGCTATACAAAAATACCAAAGTTTGAAAAATCTCCGATTTTCTTCAAAATTATTGTTGCCTAACCGAAGAAAGGATCAGAGAGCTGAGTTCGATTCTGATGCCAGATGTTTTGAATTTTGAAAGCTAAGGTAGTAGCGGAAGCCCAAAAGTGTTCATTTCTAAATCAACCAGAGAGTTGAGCGCTTAGCTTGTTTTCAGCAGCTCCTGTTGACATTCCCCTGTTACTCCGACCATGAAGATGTGTGTGTATCTCAGTTACTTTTTATTAACATAAAAAAAAGACAGAGAGACAATTCTGTCTTTGATTTCTTTTTGTGTGTTATATTTGGAATCTTGAATTTTCCTTTGAATTAAAGGTTCGAAATGTTGCCTTCAGAATCGATCTCAGTGCACTTCTGAACTCCCAAATATGAAATTTCACGGAAATGACTCATTTGCAAAATTAACACCTTTTAGGGTGCAATAATCTTGTATTTTGAAATTCAGTAGATTTCATTTCAGAATTGGACCTGAATTGAAAAATATCCCAAGTCCACCGGAGTATATTTTTCAGGAGGAACGAAAAACAGTACGAGGTCTTCATATGTTATCCTATCCAGCGGAAATTATTTTGTATTAAAAAGTGGTTTCTGTGGTGGGATTAGGATGCAACATTTAAGCAAGTTGATAGCCTTTGGAACATAGATACCGACGAACAGAGAAAATGAAAATACGAGAAAAGTGGACTTGGGGATGTTTTTCAATTCAGGTCTTTAATTCAGTTCAGCTCCGTTCGGAACCTGCAGATGTGAAATGTCACAAATAGCGTACGATTTTTAAAATTTACATCTTGCCTTGCAAACATTTGGATTTCGGAATTGAATTTTTGACTGGAGAATCGAAGTCAGAGTCTTCAAGAAAATCCCGAGATGAAAATTCTCAAAGAAACTGGTGATTCGAAATTAGATCGTTTTGAGCACCAGACATCATTTATTTTGGAAATCTAGATTTTTGAGTTGAGTTAGTCTGAGACATGGAATTTAGGGGAATTTTGATGATTTCTCAAAACTACAATTTTGGCTATCTACGTACAATTGGGATTTATTACCGTTGATGAATTTTCTGTCGTTGAGCTTGATGTGTTTACTGTCGATTTGTTCAGCGTCAATGTGTTTGCCGTCGATAAATTTGCTGACAGAGTTCTGTTGGTGAACTCAGCTGCAAGGCAAATTCTGGGTTAATAGTTTGAATTAACTTCATGACAATTTCCTGCGCTCTCCTGTTACCCACGGACGTTATAATCATCTGAATAAGAGGGACTGAATCTTGTAAGGTTCTCGCTTCAATTTGAAGGATATTGTGACATGTTCTGCCTTGTGTTAGATGTCTAATCTCGTTAATAGCTCAACAAAAAAACAAATTCCCTTAGTTAGATCATGCTAGTGATGCTGCACTACATTCCTTGTTGTGTTTACTATTCGTACCTGACAAGATAGGTGAATGTGAGTCTGTTTGCGCTTTCTTGTCTTCATCGTTCTGCATAGTTTGTGGGTAACATTCCATAATATGTAATATAATTTTAACTTAGCATACATGAAAAACAGAAGGCTGGTAATTTACTGGTTTAATTTGTTTGTCTTTGGGGGGGGGGGATTAATGAAATTCAGTTCTGATACATGTACAATGATTTATTTCAGAGAGACAAGAGCACATTTCATGTAGTTAGGATGAACTGAAACACTAGCCCACTATACTGGTCCAAACATGCTGGTTTAGCTTTCCCACAAACTTGACTACTCTATTCTTAATAGTCGCATTGTATTATGCATATCAGGGAAATTAAGTACTCGCAAACAATAAAATGCAGAACTAAGATCGTTAACTTTCCGCAGTTCCGAACGAAAAAAATCTTGGTCACATCTTGTGAAGTCACATAATATAAGCGTGACACGTTTCTTCAGATAAGGGAAGTTAGAAAGGATTGGTGTGGAGGAAAATTTTGTGAAAAGTTGCTGCAGGTTTTCAAACATTCGGTCACCACCTGCGTTTTAAGGTTAACATGCAAGTGTATGTAATCTTCATTTCCTTGTCGTGACTATAGCATATGGTGATTCAAGGGTTATATGGTAGAACGGCAGGCTGAAAACGTGAAGGTTGATGCTTGCCTTAGAATTGAATTTGCCAGCAAATATTCCATAAAAGAAACCGGCTGTCCATACGTCCCGGTTTGACTGAGACAGTCTTCGAAGTTACTGTCCTAGCGTCCCAGCCGGTTTATTGTTTGTCCCAGTGGATATAACTATGAAATAATAGCGAAAATACTAATTTTTAAATTAATTTACTATCATGAGCTGAAGTAAATTTACTATTAATTTACTATTATGAATCTAATAATTTACTATTAAATTAATTTACTATTGCAACTTCGTCTAACACCTGGAAATTCATAACATCATCCGACCAGATATGGTGGGTACCGGAAATATTCCGGGGCGGACCAAAACCAGTACTGCTGCCTTGCAGTTAGTAGAGGGATCTACAAAGGCTAGGGGACGATAACCCCGAACAAAAATATCATGGTGAGGGGAAGCAGCATCACCATTACC
>JAGDQP010058668.1:2269-12516 GCA_022664845.1 Lepisma saccharinum
ATATATATATATATTCTGTACACTTGATAAAGGCTACAGACGTTGTCGAAACGTTGTGTTCTGCTTTAACAGAGTGTATTTAATACCCAGGTATTTCTAACATCGAGCAGTAAAATTTTGATTTTGATTTAGTAAATTTGTTGCTCATGATACTCCACAACAAACTAAAACCATTATGTGACATAAAATATTTACTGCATATAAATGGTTTACAAGACCAGATTCCTTTATTACACTTCCAGCAGTGTTGTTAATTTACACTTTTGAAAGATAAACAAGGCTTGAGAATGTAAATTTTAACATGCTCAGGAGACTACAGCAAAATAATTTCTAAAGAATTGAGTCAAAACTTGTCAAAATAATAACAAAGACAAACGATGACTTGATTTCCTATTTAACAGTGACAATGTTCACCTACTGGCGACGTACGCAGTCTACACAACACTTGAAGAGTAACGGGAGAAAACAAGGAATGTCACAAAACAGGTTTATTGAGAAAATCAAGTTTGAGTGCCTTAATCGCTTGACAAAGGTAATAATTGTCTCCTGTGGTCATTTAGAAGTGATTTCCTTAGCTCTTTGACAGTTTTGTAGTTTCAATTTTCCCCAACAGAATGAGCTATACAGCACAAAATTGCTAGAACTGGACATTCCTTGTTTTTTCCCGATACCCTCCACTGTAAAATACGAAATTGAGAAAAGGAGTAAAACGTGTACGAAATGGAAAAATAACAATTCAGTTAGTTTGGTGATTAAGTTGCTACATGAATATCAATTTAATTTCCCGTTACAAACCCGTAACGTAAGTTAGCTGTAGGCAAAATGAATAGTCTAAAATTTTAGCTGTTGATGAACTTACATATTGACAAAATTATTACTGGAGGAAACTTACCTGTCCACAAAATGAATTGTCGACGAAACGTACCTGTCGACAAAATGAGTTGTCGACGAAACGTCCCTGTCGACAAGATGAGCGTTCGACGAAACGTACTTGTCGACAAAATGAGCTGTCGAAGAAACGTACCTCTCGACAAAATGAGCTGTGGACGAAACGTACCTGTCGACAAAGTGATCTGTCGACGAAACGTACTTGTCGACAAAATGAATTGTCGACGAAACGTACCTGTCGACAAAATGATCTGTCGACAAAGTGGTGTCGACAAGATGATCTGTCGACAAAATGATTGTCGACGAAATGAATGCGACCGAAAAAATTTCGTACTTCTTAAGATAGCACTGACCATATAGACAGCCGAAACTTGCAGCGTCTTAATCTAACCTTCAATTTCTTTCAAGAATGTATATTACACGTTAAAATCGTCGAACGGGTTCAAAATGTATGACATTTTATAGCCGAATCACAGAATTTTCACAAATTATTGAAAAGTGTTCCTGTAATTCTGTGTCAGGTCCGTAGTGAAGGGGCGCTAAGGGGCACCGGGTCCGCCCTTTTTTTTCTTGGCGCCCTGGCAATACCTTACTTTCATATACGGAAATTGTTGGTAAAAATAATATCCGTATTGATGCAAATTTCCTGTCTTTTCCACAGTGAATGCATAATTCGTTAGTCGTTATATCTCTTAGTATGTGTCAGCTCTATTTTTTAACCAACACGCAGTAACATGAAACTATCTTTAGTGTAAATATTTTTGCTCCTTTTTCTGTTTTTCCTTTCTACTTTCTAAGGTCTATATTTTGATCAAGGCCTTAACAGGGTTGAAACATTAACATTTAGAAAAAAACGTTCTTTCTTATAGTCTAATACCACGGATGTTAAAATACGTAAATAAATTTGTACATCATAATGTCTTTGTGCATAATGTTTATTAAGAAATTTTTTTTTTAAATATAATCAGATTTTATACTATACTTAAGTATAGATTGTGTATGATACTTTCAACATTGCATAAAGTGTGTGGGTTTCAAATGTGATACATCGGACCGAAATAAGTTGTTTATATTTTGAATTGTTAATGGACTGTCAGAATGTCGCGACCCTAAGGGTCACTAAATGTATATATCATTAGCAGAGCTAACAATGAGCCAGTAAATGTAACATATCTATTGAGAATAATACTTGTTGGAAGCAGAACAACATTTTTAATGTAATACTTTAGCAAGACGCTGCTAAATATAAATTACATTACATATATCTAGTATCGAGAGATAGAAAGACAAGACAATAAATCAGTCGTTTTAAATTCAATTCTTGTTATAGCTGGTTAATAAAACTTTCCAGGTAACATTTCCTTTTACAATTAATGTTCGTTGTTGATGTTGAGTGTTAAGATTATCCAGATTTCGCTCCTCAAGCCTCAATACCCCAAGTGCATACCAACAGAGACCTACCGTGTTCTGTAATAAGTTATGTCACTGTTGCTTTGATTTTCTCTGTTACTAGTACTTCAGACACCTCTATGACGTGTCACAGTTGCACAACGTTTATTGCAGTATATATCTGAAATGAAATCTTAAAAATTATATGTTCATGTATAAAAAAATTTGCTGTACTAATTCTGTACAATCATCTCCCAGAATATTTACCTATCCTCCTGAAACACCCTCACATTATTAGTAGATAGAAAAATACCTACATTGAAATTATTTATTGTGAATTTTGAAAATTTATTTTTTCTCACAGTAGATATTCACTCGTCACAAAATCACATGATCCTAACTTAAGAATTTTTAAAATATTCTCGAAAAAAAATAATGATTTCCAAAGAAAATTAATTTTGGCGAATCTCTTAAAAATGCTTGTATCTTTTTAACATTTTAAACAGAAAAACGTTGAGAATAGCCTTTCTGAGGAGGTCGGGTATGTTTTCATTTTTGTGGGGGGTTTGATACTATTGATAAATAAATGAGGAATATTTCGACTTTGTGCTTAGGGGTAACACCGGGTTATAGTCACCCCTGAAAGAAACACTGTTCTAACAACAATAAATATTACGTATATATTTAAAACATATAATTTATCCATTGGACTACAGGGTCGAAATCAGGTCACCGGGCCCCAGGCATAGACCTGATGATCTGCGCTAAACGTGACTCAATTGATACGGTGACTATTTTCAGTTCTAGCTGACGGATGGACAGATATGAATTATACGGTTTTGACCTCGTCTTATCGAGACTTTCCCAAATGAACCTCAATCATCTTTCAGAGATGAAACTGGTCACATTTTGGAGTGTTTCCGAGTCTATTCTTAGGGCCCGGTCTGCATCGCTGATCCGGAAGGCTAGACAAGGTTTTTAATTCTTTCTTTATGGCATTCGGCGTCTGAACAGTATTTCTTTCAGGTGTGACTAGGTAGGGGATTTTAACATCCCATAGGACCATGAATGTGTGCAAATAACCGATCTGGAATGTTATTCTGAAAGGGTCATCGGGTCAAGATTTGGTTACTTGGTCAATTGAGTTAAAATTAACTCATCGATTCACAAAGATTACCTGATTATTTGTGTCAAGGTCTGGTTAATGAGTCAGTCACGTCATTCGGATCAAGTTTTGAACCGGGTTGCCAAGTCACCTACGTCTAGGTCAGGCCAGATCAGTCTAAAAGTGACCCAGTTTCATCTTTGACACATTCATAAGCACAGTAGTTATTGAATTGAAAATTGGGGCGGCGGTAGTTCAGTGGTAGAGCTCACTTTTGGTGTTTGGGTTCCTCGTGTAAGAATAACATTAGGTTCTCATATTAACCTCGCTTTGCATTCAAAATTCGGGTTTAGGCGTAGCTAAATGTGAGCATGTTTACTTTAGGATCATGAGTACCTAGTGCTCTTCTCTTAATAAACATTGATGGAAACAAGAAGAAATATATTTGAATACAATGTATTTAACACAATTCCGAACATATTGGAATATTCTATAGAAATAGCACTTGAATATTCGAATTGACTGCTACCTGAATTTACACGCATAATATCTAATAAAATGTACATACAATCACCAAAGCAGAGATCACTTAGAACCAAAAGCCTAATATCAGAAGCTCTCAACTTTCATATGGACGTATTATATGAGTGTAATACGAGATGTTAGTTTTAGGTTTGGGATTCAAATGAGATACAAAATGGCTGCAAATTTATTTATTGACAATGTATATAGAGAGTTTATATTATTCTCAAGATGATAGAAATATATTCACGAAAATTGAAAAAGATGGCATTAATGTTGTAGGAGAAAAGGTTATTAAAGAATTTTAAACACTAATGGATGGAAATGTTATTTATATACAATTTAATAAATGTACTGTTACAGAAATGATGTTCAATATAATGTATATTTAATAATAGTTTTTAGTGATCACTTGCAATTTGAAAGCTGACAAAATGAGATGTTAAAGAAACGTATGTCGTAGACCTTGTATAGTATGTATGTTACAGAGTCCTTGGTTTCATAGTAAAATCATTATGAATTCATAGATTAAATTTTGTCTAATTATTTACCAGTTTTACACTGCTATTGAACATTGATTTAAGTCTGCTGGAGTGTGATACTCTTGGCCAGCAGTTAGTGTTTAGTGTCAAGTGTCGTCCTGCTCTCTGCAGGAAAAGATAAGAGTTATCATAAGGGGCATCTTGATTGTAATTAACTAACGGAGATAGAGTCTATGAGAGAAGGAATGTTTACAAGAGAGATTATTAATGATTGAGAGAGTTTTCATCATCACCAAATATACTAATACTATTGCAAGAAGTTATTACAAGAGCTTATTACAAGATAGATTATTACAAGATAGCGTCACAACGTGATGGGCCTATTATTAATGTAAATGAACAGGATCTATATGATGAACAGGACGAATTTGAAAGTATTGAAGAGCAGCATGTAGTATATAATGGGTACAACACTTGAAGAAGGACACAGAAGTAAAACGCAATGAAATAATATTGCAAGGAAATGAACAACAGGCGAATGCAGATCAGGCAACCCTACTGGAAGTGTTGAGACATTTTATGAAACAGCAGGAGGAAAAGGAGAAGAAACGAGATGAAAGAGAAAGGGAACGAATAGAAGGATGAAGGATAGAAGATGAAGAAAAGGAGAAGCAACGAGACGAAAGAGAAAGGGAACGAATAGAAGGATGAAGGATAAAAGATGAAGAAAAGGAGAAGAAACGAGACGAAAGAGAAAGGGAACGAATAGAAGGATGAAGGATAGAAGATGAAGAAAAGGAGAAGAAACGAGACGAAAGAGAAAGGGAACGAATAGAAGGATGAAGGATAGAAGATGAAGAAAAGGAGAATAAACGACAAGAAGAGAAACAGATCAGAAGGAGAAGGAAAGAAGAGATATAAGTCGAGGGTGAAGCTAAATGGAAACTACTTAACCATACTGGTTTGTAATTATCAAATAACCAGCCGCAGTTGTTTGTCTAACACATTTAGATGTAGTGGAGATGAGAAAGTTGACATTGTTGGCAAGGTTAAATTTAATATTAATTTAGATATAGTTACTAATGAGGATGGTGCAACTAAGAAGAAAGATATGGAAACTGAAGTAAATATGAAAGTGAGAGATGATATCAATACAAATATAGAAAACGTGGAGAGGCATAATATAGAATGTGATGAGAAGTTTACACCAATAACTAGAAATTTGAAAATGCAGAATCAGGACAAGAAGAAGAAGAATCCAGTTTTTGTAACTGTTGTGATAATGGCAAAACATGATATTACCAAACATCATGATTGGCGAAAGGCTCTCAGGAGAAGACTTGTAAAAGGGAGGAAGAAATGGTAAGGAGACAACGTTAGTTTTTATCACAGTTTTAAGGTATACGTAAAATAGTAGATGGAAGTACATTTATGAATGTGGAAGGAAATGGTGTGGGATTCAAATGAGATACAAAATGGCTGCAAATTTATTTATTGACAATGTATATAGATATATTGTATTACTGGCAAGATGATAGAAATGTATTCACGAAAATAGTAAAAGATGGCATCATTGTTGCAGGGAAAAGTTTTAAAATAATTTTAAACCATAATGGATGGAATTTTATTTATATACATTTTAATAAATGTACTGTTACAGAAATGCCGTTTAAAGGAGTTTATATTTAATAATAGTTTTCAGTGATCATTTGCAATTTGAGAGCTGGTAAAATGAGATGTTAAACAAATGTATGTTGTAGACCATATATAATATGTACGTTACAGAGTTCTTGATTTCATAATATAATCATTATGAATTTATAGATTAAATTTTGTCGAATTATTTACCAGTTTTACACTGCTACTGAACATTGATTTAGTCTGCTGGAGTGTGACACTCCTGGCCAGCAGTTAGTGTTTAGTGTCAAGTAATCTTCCGCTCTCTGCAGGAAAAGACCAGAGTTATCATAAGAGGCATCTTGATTTTAATTAACTCGCGGAGATAGAGTCTATGAAGGAGGAATGTTTACAAGAGAGATTATTAATGATTGAGAGGGATTTCATCATCATCAAATATACTAATACTATTGCAAGACGTTATTACAAGATATATTATTACAACTTACCTAACTTTACTAGATGGATGTTACTGAAGCGTGTCAGAATTTAAGCACAATTAGCAGATAGATAAATGTTCAAATATTAGAGAAGTACGCAGACGTGACGTTCTCCGATGTTGCTCTTATTTCCATATTCGCTATATGACAGCTGCGTATACTTGTAATATTCAACTCTAATATTGTCCAATTAAAGAAGCTAAGTCCTTGAATACTATATCTCAAGGTCTAGTCTCAAAGTTAAAATCTTATCTAATCTGGAGTCGAACTACAGTCTTTGACTAGAGATATAGACTGATCGAAGAAAGAGTGAAGACTGCCTAAAGAAGCTAAGATGAGTATGGTTTTATTTCCTTCTAATTTCAGTGGATTACATTCAGTTCACATAACCTGCACGTGATTTCTTTATTTCAAAAATAGGAAGGAGAAAGGAAGGGAATGTTTGCATCAGAAAAGGTGATGTAATTTCAGGAATTGTCCTTGCATGGCTCCCTCTTGGTAATATGTTTTCTAAATTAGAAGCATACCACAAATCACTTGTTTACGCTATTAAACAGTCATTAAGCACGTGTTTGAATACTTCTCTTAAACCTTACACGTGTTGGTCGTTACGTAAAGTATAGGATTCACATACACACAGTCATGCTCAAGTTCTTGACTTTTCCAGAAGTTAAGAGACAAATTATTATATTTTTCTTTAATTGAAAGTCAGTGACATATCCACCTGTTATTGTTTTCTGAATTATCTTCCTTGGGAACGTTCATTAACACTAATCTTATAACAGCACGTAAACACAATATGTTTTATATAATTCATTTGGCTATGTCCGTCCTGGAATATTTTATATACAAATGATTACATAGAAGTCTTACAAACTAGCATTGTTCCAATAAAATATGATTTCTATATTGAACAAATTAAAATCGTTTGAATTGTTCATCTAATACTATTACAGTCGGTTGAATCCCAACTCATATCATGTGAACTTTATGGTGACAAACACCATGTGAGAGTTTTTGTTCGGGGTTTTCTCGTTTCCCCCTACTTTCTTCATTCCCCCAATTCACTCTAATCATCCATACGGCCTGAGCCAAAGTTGCCTAAAGGTCTTAAATAAAAATAAAATATTAGTTGAAACTTTTCGTCAGACAAACGGATGGACAAACCGGTCATATAAGGCTTCCCAGTATTAGTTCCTGCAGACCAAAACCAATTGTCGTATTTATGTCCCCTTCACGGACAAACTACCAAACCTATTTGAATTACCTTCTTAAAAAGGTGGTAAACTGGAATGGAACAAGTTGTTATCTAACTTGGGAGATCCAGTTATATTAGGAGCAATAATCGACAACAAAATGTATGTGCAAATCATACGGGAACACTCACTCTTGGCTCAACCCAACGGCATATACCAGTAAGCTGAATACACCGCAAAACTGACAGAACAATTGAAAAGTTTGTGTGTGAACAAATTCAGTGGAAGTCAGCACACAAAAGCTTTACATGAAACTAACTCTCAAAGTCTTATTCAGGATAAGAAAAGGGACTCATGCATGGCAGAGGAGCAGTTCTTTTCTGTATTCAAGTGTGGAATGTTAAGCGATTTGTTTTCATAGAACTTAGTTATATTTTCCATGACTTTTGCAATTCTCCTGTTTATCCAATGAAGTCGTCTCTCTTGTGTTAATTCCTAATAAACATGTACATTAAAAACCTATTCACACACTGATAATTCTGCTTCGAAATCGAAATTGATCTGGGCTTCATATTGATATAATCAGTCGGGTAGTGGCAACATCCAAACTGAACGGGATTTCTCGCTTTAGACGGAGAGATAATTTGAAACTGTAACTGTCTATCATTTCGGAGATTATTAATGACATACCAGTAAGGATGCGAATCAGTTGTTGAACACTTATTGGAACTATCTTGACCCCAGAATCCCTCCGAAAGTATATGTTTCTCGATAGGCTTGTGTTATAGCTGCTTCACGCTACAGTTGCTCTAAAAATTTCTTATTCTTTTTTGTGAACTTATCTTAACAGCGAAAGACACCGTTTGTGTGAAATAATTGTGCTTTTGATATAATGTCCCAAATACGTAAGTAACTTCTGTAGCTACCTCATTTTCACGCACACACATATAAACACACGTACACACCTACACACACACACATACACGGGATATTATATATATATATATATATATAATATCCCCCTTGCCCCTCTATCATTTTAGGCTAGCTACGAACATGTTCTGTGTGTCTTCTTGCTTTAGACCCAAATGGTTGGTACCAAGGGTTACAGGCTGTTCTCATTTCTGCATAATTAAAATCTTTAAATTGAATTTGTTCATTCTGGCATCTTTGCCTCAGACCAAGATGAGTTATATAATGAGGAAATTAGCTACTAAGACCTTACTAAAAGTGCAACCCGGCATTTGCGTGGTGAAAATTAGGGAATCCCTGGTCAGATGGCCCCTTGCGATTTCGGATTAATACCAAACTTAGCGATTGCGTGGGACACGCTTTCGAACACGTGAAGACACTGCCACAGCAGTACGCCGTGAGGACAGTCGATTCGCGCATGGTAAGGCCACCGGTATTGGGCACCTTCCACATCGTTGGCAGTGTGTGGTGGATGCTTTGGCAGACGACGTCGAAGGATTCTAGTGTTTGTAGGCTTTATGCTTAACTCTACGTGTACTTGTCATGTTTTGTATGCTGTATATCGAGATAAAACACGTGTGAAACAAAGCAAAATTTGATTTAACTTTGTAGTATGCTATATCCTGCTAGGGAGATATATATTTCTCCAACTCCCTACATGTAATGCTTACATGTGTCCTCACCTTCCACTTCCTGCACTTCCCACGGGTGCTGAATGGCCACAACCGGCGACGTCTGTGACGAACAGACAAGCAACAGTGTGTGATCGTACTGCAGAAATCAATGCAAGAAGTCCCAGGAACATTGTCTCAGAGATCAGTACAGCGCAATTAGGTTCTCATGGGGTATCACAGCCAAAGACCGACCAGTGTGCCCCTTCTAATCGCTGTCTATCGGAGGCGGCGACTCATATGAGCTCAGGTACCCTGGTATTGGGCGTTAGAGGACTGACAACGTGTAGCCTGGTCAGATGAGTTACGTTTCCATTCGGTAGGTGCAGATGGTGGGGCTCGGGTATTGCGCAGACCCCATGAGGTCATAGAGCCATGATGTCAACCAGGAACTGGCGGTTGCTCCGTCATGGTGTGGGCCGTGTTTGCCTGGCATGATTTCGATCCTCATGTCCGCTTCAAACGGACATTTATCGTTGAGCGCTATATTCATCTGGTTAATAACCATCTTCATTCTTTACAGACTTCGTCTACATTTAAAAAAATGAGATTTTCCAGGATGATAATGTGCCGTGTCACCGGGCCAAATGGTCTTCCACTGGTTTGGGGAACATTCTGGCAATTTATAACGTATGATTTGGCCTCCCAGGTCGCCGGACATGAACACTATCTAGAACATGTTTTGTACCATCGAACGGGCTATTTTCGCCCACGATTCTCCACCTGCAGTAAACCTCGAATTGTAGACGGCAATCGAAATTGAAGGGCTTGACATTCCTCCAGATGACTGCCAGCGAATTGTCGCGTGCGTACCACGTCGAGTTGTTTCTCTTGGGCATGCCCGAGGCGTCCCACATGTTATTACGTAGATATCCCTTGACGTTTGCCACTTCGGTGTAATAATC
>JAGDQP010058669.1:0-12515 GCA_022664845.1 Lepisma saccharinum
TCGGGTAAAGAAACAAGAAAAACATTTGAAAATATTCAGATTCACTGTTACTAGAATCAACCATGTAGTTTTCTCTATACCCCTACACAGGTAAAGATGAACTCTTTGTTTTAAGGAAAGGAGGTAGAAAGGATGAAGAGGTTTTATAAAATTAAGAAGCATGAAATACAGGAGGGATTGACTGATGAAGATTGTGATTATGTTGTTTTCACTGGCAAGGAACAATAGCTATTTAAGTGTTAATCAGAACCCAATTTAGATTAAACTTCGTTTGTAGAGAACCACGGGAACTTCAGAGACAAAATTATACTAACAACGATTAGCATCTAACGAGTAACGACAAGAGAAGTATTGCTACCTGCTGAAGGTAGCTCTTGGTTCAATTTTTAATTTTGTTCGGCATTATTTTTAGCAAGGTGGTGGTCAAGTGGTATAGCGAATGAGCTTGAACGTACCCAGAAATCCATTCCCCAAGTAAATTTTCCCTAACTTTATTCCTGTGACAAACTAGTTACATGTGAAATCGGTGGCTGAGGCAAAATGTTGAAATCTCATGGCAATAAAACCAATTATATTTAAATAAAACATTGTTGCAATAATATTTCGCAATACATTTTGCTCAGCAGTGCATGTTTCGGAGTAATTTGTGTTCCAATAACGACTGTATACAAAAACATCAAAGCTAATTAATTTATTACGCTTACACGTGGAAAAGTTATCTCATGCAACGTATAAATATCAATCAAAAATTCACATATCAGTAAAAAACAAACAAAAAACTCCAGATTCTTTACACTGACTGTTAAATGGAGTGAGATCTAAACTAAACTTTCAAAGGTTGCAGCACTGTCTGACCAGATGCCAGCTTCATCCAAGGAGAGTATACATATAGGTTGCCTCGTAATGCTCAACCAATGAGAGAACGGGCGGAAAACATCACTGGTATTCTGACTTCCTGTCTTCTGCTGTTACCGCATGCAGTACAATAACTCTTGCCTAATTTGTACTTCATACTGCTAAAACAGTATTTAAAACGTAAAACATAAGAAAAATTGTGTACAGAAGAAATAAATTATCCTTTTCTTTTCACTTTAAGTTATGTAAAAATCAAAAACAGTTAGTTCATCGACATCAAAAAAAGAAACAAGTCTGAGAGATCGTTCAAGGTTTATTTTTATCTGATCCATTGTCCGATGGACAAGGGGAAAGGGAATCAGGGCACTGCTTACGTAAAATTCGCTTAAAACATAGGCAGGGATTCCGCCAGGATTTTTAGTCTGGGGAAGTGTAAATTCAAAATTGGGAGGGTATAAGTAGAGTTTTGCACGGTTTCTATCGATTTTTGACCGCAAAAATGTTTTGGGGGTGTTCTCTAGGATTTGGAGTGGGGGCTGGGATTCACAGGGGGGCTGGCGGAATCACTGAACATAAGTGTAAATTAAAAATACTTAAACTATTAAAATATTTAGAATAAAAAACGACCAGGGGAGATTTGCGCAGAGAGGGGAAAATCCCAACCATCCCCCGCTTCAAATAGAACACTGCACTCATTTCACCTAAAATGTCAATAAATAAATCTACTGTAATTTAGATGAAAATTAAGAAGTTTTTCACTGAAAGTTTTACATAGTTCCAAGTATCGTATTATTCGGTTAACAGGTAACGAATAAACGAAACAAATATAAAACCGCCACTTTAGATGCTCTACTATGAAACAAAATCTGTCTGTAAGCGTTCCTAGGTTCAGAATTCGAATTATCTGTAGATACAGCCAAAATTATCTGTAGAAATTCGTGATTTTTACAAAACGTATCCGTAAATATTTTTGTAGGCCTACTTACCTAATCTACACACGAAACGAACTAACTTCTTAAACAGTCACCACTTAACGCGTCACAACTCGAGAAGGAAATTGAAAATACTTGAAATATTTATGAAATATTTGACGAATGTGTTCCCTGCAAAAGAAACTATATCTAAAAGTATTCTTGCTAGTTTACTCAAGACATTGTTAGGAAACTCAAGTTAAATCACTCATAAAAAATCTATATACAAAACTGAGAAACCACACCCTTACTATCAGGAATTCGTTCGATTGCATAGGGAAATCAAGAAACACATTAGAATGGCCTATGATGTCTCTATATCAAGTACTGAAATTAATATCAATAATGATCCAGGTCAACTATGGAAATTTATACAAATAAAATAAAACATCTTCCTCCAAACATATTAAAATTTCAAGGACAGGATTTATGTAACACTGAATTAATAGCTAACACGTTTACGCAGTATTTCCAACTGATATTTGTATCCCCTTCTCAACCGCTCTATGATTTTGATAGTAAACAAAGAGGTTACGAAAAAATCGGAATACTGTCTGTTGACCAAATAAATATGAATGAAAAAGAAATTGCTGTCAAGAATCTAAAATCCAAAACGACAGTTGGATCTGACGGCATAGGCCTCTCATATAGTCAAAAGATGCATTGATATGTTTAAATATCCCCTATTGATTGCATTCAACTTAGCACAAAAAGCATGTACTTTTCTTGACAAATGGAAATCTACTTTAGTTTGCCCTATACCTAAAACTACCGACAAACGAGAAATTACAAACAATAGGCTTACAGCAATGTTACCAGCCTTTGCTAAAGTCTTTGAACAGATTTATATCAGCGGATTATTAATCACGTGAAGCCAGTTATTTCAACTAATCAACATTGCTTTTTTTCATACAACTCCATGGTAACGAACCTTGCAATTGATACAGATTTTATAACAAACTCTTTGGATGAAGGAAGGCACGTCGATGTGATTTATATGGACATTGAAAAGGCATTTGATAGAGTAAATCACAATATATTACTAGGTAAATTAAATCACCATCACTTCTCTCCTTCCTTGGTTAGGATGATCTTCTCTTAGTTAACTAAACGCAGACAATCTGTACTATTTAAAGAATACTAATCTAATGAATATACAGCTCTGTCAGGGGTCCCGCAAGGCTCGAATCTTGGATCATTGTTATTCCTCTTGTTTATAGTGTCCTACCGGAATTCATACCCCAAATGAAAAATGCTACGGATGACCTCAAAATAAGGGGTACCGAATATGGCCCACTTTAACCTTGCTGATTTTTTTTTTTCCCTGAGAAAGACTATTTATTCGTGCGAATCGACTGAACTATCAAGTTGGGAGACTATTTGGACAAATGAAAAAAATAAATTTGCTTCCTAGACATGACGTATAAAACTGTAATAAATCGAAAAATAAAATGTTGCCAGTGGGCCATATTGGGAACATGGTGTATTCCCAATATGGCCCTCTATAGAAAATAAGATCGTATGGCAAAAGTGATGTGTAATCTTTTTGTATTACTCATATATACTACATACTGAGAAATATACATTACAAGCATACATAATTTATAGGTCATTGCAAAACCAAGTAATACAAAATGCCAAAATTTGTGTAAAAACAAGAGAAAAACAAGAAGAAACAATATGAGTAAATAAAAAGAAGTGTAACAGAAATGAAGAAGTTTAGAATATCACGTCTCACACCAGGGACAAAGATATGGTCCGTGATCTTTAGCGGTGATTCCAACACACTCTCAATGAACGTATTTGCGCTGCGACACGCACAGAAGCATGTCTGCAACCTTGTCTGCCTGACAAAGGTAACAAAACCAAGACTCACAAGACTTGGAGCAACTTAATGTCGGTTCTTCAGGACTATTAGAAGCAGTTGCTGAAATTCTGGTCGTTTTAAACGTGATGACACTTGTTTTGTTTTGGTTTTAATCTTCTTATTCTTTGTATTGGAATTGATAGCTTCCTTATTACCTAGCATTATCTTCGTTTTAATTACTAAACATTATGATGATGAGCATTCAGTACAAACATTTCAAATACCCAATTCTCTCATTTTAAACAGTTATGACTGCATTTTGCCCAATATGACGGTGGGCCATATTGCGCACTTGATCTCGTTACTTTTTCTGGCGCCTGCTAGTTACACAATGCAATATATAGTGTCACGCACATTTTATGTTAATGTATGCTCACAAAGCTACATTATCCATGCATTATATTGATTAGGTTTTCAACAATAGATACTGAAACGAAACATTACTTACTTTGCTAAAATAACAGCAAAACATTTGCTTGAGCTGCTGCCGCTCACTCCACTCGCAAACAAATAAGTTGCGCAAAAATGCTTTCTCTTGTCATGAGGATATAATTTACGGTGACATCTAGTAGCACCAACGGAAAGATGCAGAGATTTGGGGGCTGGGCCATATTGGGGACCCAGGCCATAATCGGTACACTTACCTTATATCCTAAAATTAATTTCATGGAAGATGCCATGAAACTACAGCATAGTTTAGACAACATTTCTAACTGGTGCACTGTCAATTAACTTCCAGTCAATGCGAAGAAATGTAAAGTATTATCGTACAGTAGAAATAAATCGATTTAATAATTTGATTATGAAATCCGTAAACATGCATTAAGTAGACCTGATGTGGCTAGAGATCTTGGCGTCACCTTTATTAAGAAACTGACGTTTAACAACCACATAACGTATATTGCAAATGAAGCTTTTAAAATGCTAGGATTTGTAATAAGGATGGGAAAAGAGTTTAACAACATTTCTACATTAGAGATAATGAAGTATACTTATGTGCATTCCAAATTGGAATATTCCTCTACTATTTCGAATTTCTCTCTCTCTCTCTCTCTCAAAAAAAAAAAAAAAAAAAAAAAGGAAAATACAACCAAAATTTTTAAAATTTTTAACCCACAAAGTAACTTGGATCTTTTCCTACGTATGAAAACTACAGTACCATCATTAAAAACTTTAATGTACAGACGTTAGAGCAAAGGCGTATCATTTGTGATCTGTTATTTCTTAAAAAAGTATTTCAAAATTGAATAGACTGCACAGACCTAGTACCATTGTTGTGTCCCGTCATTTAAAACTCGCGTAGACAATACTGGTCTCTTCCACTGCAAAAAGGTAAAAACTAGTATAATGATGAAGTCATCAATCTGGAGAATATGTAATGCCTACAAGGAAATGTGTAGAAACTGCATTGAATTTTATATATGTTATATGTCTTCCAAAGCATATAAAGATGTTGTGACAAAATATGTCTGTAAACCAACATTGTAAATATTGACACTAATTGGGCTATAAAACCTTGTGTTGACAATAAATAAATACGACTAGGGAAATTACAAAAGAACTATTCGAGTAACTGGTGGCTTATTCTCACTTGGCCTGTTCTCATCACACCAAACAAAACAAACAATGAAACAAACAAACAAAAAAGGAGGAGTAATATCATCAGATGTCAGTAAATATTTTCGTATGGCAAGGTGGGGACTGGCCAAGTGAGAATAAGCTAGGACCTATTCGAGGAGTCGTTTGTAACTTCCCTACCTGATTTATTATAACGCGAAACTTGGTCCTTTATACACACACGTTTTAGTGGAATTTCATTCATTATACATTTTAAAATAAAACACTAAATTGCACTGTTAAAAAGCCTAAGCTTTGTATAGCTATAAAGAAAATAGTCCATTGAACAGAGTGATTCGGAGCCCATTTTAATAAAAATGTAGGTCCCATCCTTACCAATTCGTTTAGGGCGTTAATTCAATAAATCAACCAGCAGCTACTAGCGGTTTTTCCAGAAACAAATATCACTGGGAACAACTGCGAAAGTCTACTGCTTAGCTTAGTAACAAAATCGGTTTAGTAGTTTCGGAGAAAATGGGAAAGATTATGTTCGTTTCCCCTTCTCCCCGATTACTGAGTTCCAAATTCGAGAAGTTGCGTATTTGAGACACTTTTCTGTACTTGTATACTAAGCTTTATCTCTGCGCAAATTTACAAATTTTTAAGTCTACTGAAGGTACATATAGATTTTGAAGTTAATCATTCTTCACCAATCATCGAATACCATGATTTAACAACTTCCAAATGCCAAATTTTCAATGACGAATAATCAGCGAACGCATACACATCTAAACTACAACCTTTAAGATTCTATTAAGCTAGTAAACCTCTACCCTCTTAAAACTTTTGAGCCTCCTTGATTTATTTGGTATTAAGTTACTGGTGTAAAATGTGGGTTAAGATATTTTGTGTAAAAGGCGCTGGGTCGTTTTGATGAAGAGCTATATAACGGATATACATTTTTCATTCATTATTAGTTTTTATTTGTATGTCAAGTTTCCTATCTGAAGTGCAGATATGATTGTCTTTATTATAATTCTATACCGTAATTATCAAGCAAGACATAACTGTAACTTACTCATTCAAAAATGCATAACACGTAAATGCAACGCCAGTCATGGTTTTATACTACAATTTACTTGCAATATGAATATCTTGATGGGAACTGACCACCGTCTTTCTAACGTGTTATGGCATTCATAAAAGGAATCAAATGCTCTGCATTGTTTATAGTGTTAAAGGACTCGGAACACATGGCATTTTTTATTCATGTTCATACAGAAGCACAAACAGAATCAATACATAAACTGTCTCTATCGTAAATTTTCTAAAGGCTGAAAGTATTTTAATTCAAAACCGACAAAACACCTGTCCTATTATTTGAAATCTAGTAATCACCTGTAACGTTTTGATTCTCTTCCATTTGCCTGTAACTCACTCACTCTGCCTTCTAATCAAGACGTCTGAGGTTCGATACCCAGTGAGGGAGGACATAAGTGGGTCCGAGTCCATTTTACACTATAGGTCCTTAGGATGTTATCTTCAACAGATAGAAGACAGCGGCAAACAACAATACAGTCTTGCGGGAAGTCATGGACCCGAACAATATTTTTGGGAAGCCATGAAACAGGAATTCCCGATAATTTCCCGTCCCGGCATGATTTTTTTTCTTCACGCATGTCTCTAATACACAGCCACAATCTTCAGAAATACCAGTTAGTTTGATTCATATGTAGGTATAGAATTTTAAAAGTTGAATATCAAGAATTTGAATAAGTAAGCTCTCTTCTCTTGATGTTTTAACACTGACCTAACACTTACGTCATCACGAACGCTTTACGAGGGGTACCCAAAAGAAACCGAAATTTTGTAATAAAATTCTGTGTATTTATTTTTGGATGTTACAACTTGAATCGCTTTCAAAGTACTGGCTATTTGATGAAAAGCACCGGTTTAAACGAGTTAAACAAACAGTCGTGACACCCTTGCCAAGTGAAACCTTTTAATGACTCCCTCGAATTTTTCTCACCTCTTCCACATCTGGAAAAAATTTCTTTTGAGGATTTTTTTTTTCATTCGGGGGAATAAAAAAAATCACTCGAAGTAAGTTCGAGTGACTATGGAGGGTGCAAAAGCTGGATCATATTGTTTTCCGTTAAAAATCGTTTCACAATCAAGGTTTTGTCTGCTGCTGAGGCAAGACCGTTGACCGTTGAAAATTGACGTTTCGAAAAACTGTAAAAACAAAGAAGTTTCCAGCCTTTTTGAGGCCCCTGCCTTCACTAGGTTTTGTTGATTGTTATGAGAAAGAAAGAAAATGAAATTTGAAATAGACTGCAACTGTCGCAGTTCTAATGCGTATATAAAATGAAAAATGAAAATATAAATGTGAGGTGGTCTCTAAATTATGAGAGAGGAGAAGGTGCCAGATGTAAAAGATGAACTTGATCGCTTTAGATGGAATACAATTATAAAGATCTAAGTTGTAAAAATGAAAATCATTTTATTTTTTCATTGCTGAAAAAATCGTTTGCAGTATTTCGATGGCAATTGGAATTTTATCAATCATGTTTTCAGTTGAACTGAAGCGCTGGAGATCTTGTGAAAGTGTATCAATGAGATCTGAGGACGAGAGATCTTGGAAAAATTGAAAAAAGTCTTTCAGTGAAGAAAATAAATCTGTTGTATTAGCCGAAGGGTTCTTCTTAACTGAAGAGACAGGAACTCCCCAAGATGATTTCCTGGCAGAATCTTCATTTTTCGGTGGCGGGTCGGGCTGGCGCCTGAGTGAGTTTTGCTGCAACCCTTTTTATTTGCAATTTCTTGCTCGAAGTCCGTTGGCAGGAACTCCAGGGCGCACCAAACAAATCAACAAGTTTTTTCAGTGGTTCTTCGACGGACTTCCATAATCAGTCCACGAATTCTGACGATGTTTTCGTCCATTCGGGAGGTCGAGTGTCGCCCTGAGCGAGGTTGGTCTTCAAGTGACCTCGAAGTGGATAAAACACTTGTAAAGTTTTGTTTTTCCCAAAGCAGCTTCCTTGTAAGCCGTTTCAAGTATTATAGCTGTTTCCTCAAACATAAAACAGAATTTCATAGCCTCACGCGTTGTTTCCACTTTTCAGTCATCACAAAAATTGCCGAACAAGCGAGAGGCGCTTAACAAAAATATTCGTTACATGGCATCACCACTTCACTCAATAAAGCTGGTCGGTAAATTGATGCAGAAGGGTCCCTGCAAGAGGCATCTAGCGGCGGAAGCACGTACTACAACGAACCCGGCCACCAGAGAACGGTTCTGGTTTCTTTTGGGTCCTTCCTCGTATATCTGACAATAGAGGAAATCCGTACTGAGCCCTCGTCGCTCAGGTGATAACGTTGCGGACTTCAGATCGGCAATGAGTAGATACGAGGGTTCGAGCCTCAGTTTCGGCACGTGAATGCCGGGAGCTGACAGATACCTTCCCCATCCTCTACTTAATTCATCCTGACCTGAGCTAAAGATGCCAAAAGGCCTTAAATAAATTCAAATTGAAAGAGGAAATCCATAAAATTTGGAGTAGAAAAAAAATTCTTAAACTGAACAGATTCCTTAGATTCGATTGAAAACAGAACAAAAATAAAAATATTCCAACCTACACATCATTGTGAATAATGAACATCGAACACCATTATTATTTTTGAAATTGTTAATATGTGTGTGTGCATTACATGCATGTTAATTTTGATCTTACGATCAGGATCTATTTATAAAGTCAGGAAATCCCGACAGTATCTACTTTACTGTGTAATTTGTTTGAATTGTTATGACCATCTTAAGGTTGCGAACTTCTAACGACACAATTCACATTCCATGTGAAGTGGTCTCCCAATAACTACGGCACTGGGTAGATACATGGGTTTGAACTCCACAGCCTACTATCCCGACTCAGGATTTTCAGTGTTTCCCTCAGTTTCACCAAGCGAATGCCGGAATTGTATCTTAAGAAAGGCCCTAGTCGATACCTTCCCCAATCTCTACATAACCCTTCTCGGCCTGAGCCAAACATGCCAAAAGACCTTAAATTAAAAATTAAAATTCAGAATCACTACGTTCACTGTATTTCTACCCAAAAACGCGAACAGAAGGCGAGTGTGCTAACCATTGGGCTAATCGGAGTCGCATACTTCATATTAAACGCAATACAGATCACGAGTTTTATTGTAAAATTTTAATGGAAGCAAATTACATAAATTGAATATATTGAAAAGCCTTATTTCTTAAACTGGGACAAATACCATAATTTAAAATTACGTGAAGTGCTTTCTGTTCAAAAATTTTCAGTGCTATTTTACGTATGTATAAGCAAAAACTTATATTTCTCTCTTAGAAAACCATTCACATCACACTGCCTTCGTTCTTAAGTTTCTTTTAAAAATCAAATCACTTTCACGACACATCAATTAAGACTTTCTTTCTACTAATAAACAGAAAAGTAGTCACAAGTCCGTAACAACATATATTTCTTTTAATTATCTGTCCAAATCTAACTTTCTCTTCCTAAACACTTCAACTTTTTTACCAAACGCATGGTCACATTACTACCTCGTGCGTTGCAGCTACCACATAACCAGATTCGTCTTCAGAATATTGTGTAACATTATCTAAACCTCAATCAGATTTTCTTCTAAAAGAAGACCGTGCTACCCAAATTTCTACAGTTGGCAAAATCTCAATATAATAAACCCACTTCCTGACTAACATGCATATTAAATTTTAGTTAAACGATTATAACAACATCGAGGTGTAATATGATCAGCATTTATTAGAGCGTAAGACTGCTAAATAGTTTCCAAGGAAGAACTTTGATATGCACCAATTAATTATACGACTATTAATTATTTCAATGAGCTACATATTGTTTTCTTCGTTCTATTCCCCACGTACATACATACGCACAATCAAACAACACTTGGTTCTGATTAGTTACCCTTCTTATGCTCACTGTGCAGTAAGTACCTACACGTGTTCGAAGCATATCTCAATAAATACGACCGTACCGTATATCATAGGAGCAAGGCAGGAAAAATACTAATTTTCTTAATTAAACGAAAGGATCAATCAACACTGAAGGAAACAATTTACAAATAACATAATATAAATACAAAACTGCACAATACAAAAAAAAAATAATACACAACATTTCAAAATAGAAAGCATTGTATTTAGGCATCTTAAAGTGTACAATGTACGTATAACTTACCTGGAACTTATTCCAATCACAAACAGAAATAATTACTTATTGGAATAAGTTCCATCCAGTAACGATTCCACGTATACACAATAATGGACTAATAAATAATTTAATATAAGTTGCATTTACTTTCCACATTTTTACTGTATAAACCTATCACTACTAAAACCCCTTCGGGATAAAGGGAAGAGTGACGCAAGAATTATACTCACAAAACAAGTGATATCTATTTTGCGTCACTATGGCGGAAGTGGATCCTTTGTAATAAAATTAAAAGACTTAGTATACTTCCTTCCGCAGTGACACAAAGAAAGACACTCGCAAAATGGATACAACTCTTTTGTGAGTATAATTCTTGTGTAACTCTTCTCTTTACCCTGAAGGGTCTTTGGTACTGATATCGGTTATTTTGTAAGGCTGACTATTAATAAATGCAGAGAAAGTCGATTTTGGACCTTCGTAGGCTCCGTAGCTCGAAAACGGTAACTCATATTTAAAAAGTAAGCATTTCTTTACCCCCGCGAGACCCGCAATGGACCCTCAAAACTCCCTGGTACCATATTTGGGGCTAAAGCAAAAAGACAGACAGAATCCGGGCGCCCTTTTCGATCATTTTTGAAAATTCTATGATTGGGCTTTAAAACAAAAGTCATAGTTTTTGAACCGCTTATTCGATTTTCACGTGTGATACGCCGTTTGAAAAATATTGATGCGTAGATTCAATTCCGCAAGTTTCGGCCGCTTGTATGGTCTGGGGTCAGTGCTATCATCAGAAATGTGAAATTTTAATTATTTTTTCGAACCGTCCTAGGGGGTCGCAGGGAGGTCCTACTGGCCTTTTTTTTTTTCTGTGTCTTAGTATGACAAAGAGCTTTCAAATGCAAGTTCAAGCATCAAAATCGAGCATATAGTTCGCTAGATCCGAAATTAGTTATGTATGTGTGTGTGTGTGTCTGAGTGCCGCTATCAGACTCGTTTATGAGTGTCACTCGAAGAACTACCGTCGGTCGGGTGGTCGAGCGATCTGCGATGGTAGGCTATCGGCTCGAAGGTCCCGGGTTCGAGTTCCGGCAGGGGTATGGGTGTGGATTTTAACAGCTAAAAAACGAATCGTAACGGGCCGAAGTCCAAAGTTACTAGACTGGCCCATATAAAATAAAGTTAATTAAAGTTTATCGAAGATTTACCGTTCTTCATGATTTACCAGATGGAGAAACAAACTGGGTGATTTGAAACATTCTAATAGCCGTGAGCGTACGGAAGTGCCGATTGAGCTATGACAACCCCAAAATGAGTTAGAAATGACCAACAACATCAAAATTTTCATTTTTCATTAGTAGTTACACCTCCAGTCCAGTAGCAAATTTTTGCGTTTGTTCTATAAATGAATGACCTCATGATCTATTTCGATTAGGCTGCAAATTTCTTCCTTTCGGTGTGCACTTCTCGATGTTGTCCCTTGCCTTGAAAACCTGTCAAATGGCATTCTTCAGATAAGCTACGGGCTTAGGCACAGTTTTCTGTCTAAACCATACATACAATGTTCCTGAACAGATTATTTCGTAAGCATACCACCCTGTCACTTGCCTGAGAGATTGAGGAAAATCCTGAAAAACATTAGGATGTCGGTGTGAACAGAACTGGAACCCGCGCCGCCTTTCAAGTGCTTATATGAAAGAAGGAAGAGCTCTAGCAACTTCTCTCCCACGCAAACACATCATTTTTTACTCTACCTGTTGTCCTCTTCCAATCCTACTCCAAAGAGTGAAGAAGAAAATATTTCTTCTACACGATATTAGAACACTCAGAAGAAGAAGAAAGAGCACAATACCATCATTCCAAACGCACCTTATGTCTCCTTTCTACTCATTCGTAAAATGAATCCCCAAATAAGAACGTTACACACGTAATTTTCTTGGTATGTACCAAAACGGTATGGGCTACATTTTGTATTTCAACACGTTAAATCTGCAATGTCTAACGAAGTATGAAATATGCTCTTGACCTTCATATTCAAGTAGCGTGATATTC
>JAGDQP010058671.1:0-12515 GCA_022664845.1 Lepisma saccharinum
GTTAAGTTATGGGCTAAAGTAGAGATACTTCCCCGGTCTGAAATCAATCAAAGCTAACTTAACGTAAAGCTATTTCATCTCAAATAAGGAGTAATGGATCTTCTTGAAAAAGTAACACCTGTCGGAAGAATTAAAAGGAAGAGAATTTTGGAAAGACCTACGCGGATGCTTGCTGTTTCAAGGGTCTGCCGGTTACTGAATTTTGTGCACAATATGTCCTAATAAAGTCAGTGGCACTTACTTTTCCATTGATCTACTTCATTATAAAAGGTGAAAAGTAACATTTACAACACTCTTTGTAGTTGCGTTAAATAAAAGGCTGTCACTGACATTGCTAAGATATTTTCTCTCATTCTTTACCGGTTATCAAACTAACTTTTGTGAATTTATTTAGAAACTAACTTCTGATTCTACTTGAATATGAACAAGTATTGAAACGATCAAAAGTTAACTGTTCCAAAGTGTACAAGAAGTGGATTGTTTTTAGTCAGATACCTACAGTAGTTTAATTCCATAATATCTATGACCCTAGATTAAAAACGTGTATGGTGTAAAAGAACTCGTGAGTTGGCTTTCAAAGGGGCTGTAGTGAATGTCAGGTAATATGTCAAGTGCAGACGAAGAAAGTCCTTTCAAATAAAAATAGTTTGTTTTCTCTACCTAAAAATAATTTCGTCTAGTCAGTAAACAACTTAGGATCTTGTTAAGCTTAACGAAAGCGTAGAAAATGCACTTAAATTAAATACTTTTGACTGTCAAATACTGGTTTAGACAAACAAGTCATGTTGGTAGCTGGAAACAGTTGAAGTTGCGTCTTACTCCGAACGCTGAGGATACAGTACCTAAATGCATTGCGTAAAATAAAACTGTTTTCATAGTTTTCTGGTTAGACACTAATTTCCTCGAATTTTTCTTGTTGAACAGAATATAGTACATTTGCTATTGGTAGTCAACGTACGAGTTCAATAGAATTAGGCAATTCGTTGGTTGATAATTGTATTATCTTATGTCACCAATATCGAAAATTGACTTTTTACTAGAAATGTGTTCTATGCCCTGCACTGTTTCAATATCCAGTAAGAGTTCTAATCAATACCTGTAGGAAATACGAAAACCAAAGAACAGTTTTATTCTATGTCGCCCAAAGTTACAAAAAAAGTCATTCTGTTTAATCTAAGTTAGTGCCTAATAAGCTGTCCGTGATTATAGTGTTATTCTATGTCACTGGAATCTTGTACTTGGGTAATTTATATTTTATATCCTAGTCAATGTAATTCACTCTACATGTCACCAGTACCTTTCACAAAAAAAAAAAGAAAAAGAAAAGAAAGAAAGAAAGAAAGAAAGAAAGAAAGAAAGAAAGAAAGAAAGGTTGTGAGAGGAGCTGCATTGAAATCTTTTAATGAAAGTATAAGTAATGACGCTAATAATTGGTGGGTTTTATTGTTACTGTTTTTGTCAAACAAAACATATTCTTTTAAGTGGAGTGCTTTGTAGATACAATGAAGAATATTAGGTCTATTACAGATTGGAGGATCTTTCAAATGATGATAATGAAATGGACTTAAATACCACTTTTAGCTTAGATACACTCAATGACAGCGATGTGAAGTTGTGGACCCTGACTATGTCCAAAGTAGTAGAAATGATGAGGATGACCAGTCTGCTGGACCTTCTAACAGCTGCCAGAAATATACATCATTTGTACTTGTTTGAGAAAATCTGACGGTAGAACGGAATAGGTAGAACGGAAATATGCTACTACAACAGGCTTAAATATGAGACCTTTTCCTTCCACCAAGACTAAGAAAAATGTCCAATACTATTTCCAACTCGGTATTGAAATAATGTAATGCGTTGAAACTACCATCAAATCCGATAAAAACAATGATCATGAAAGAGATTATGTCTTAAAGTCCCTGGCTAATTTGAAATAAAACAGCTGTGAATATAACCAGGGACCGTAAGACCCAATATCTGCTTGGATCATCACAAACAGCTCCAGAAGCCTTCGGTGTTCTACGGGCTATCTATAAAAGCAATTTTAATTTTAATTTTATTTAATTTAACTGGCATACCAGAGTTAAGAAAAATAATGCTAAGTATCCCATTCAGTGAAATCCAATTCAACATGTACGTATATACTTGTAGTAAAAATCCCATTGCTTTGCTTTTGAGCAGGCACACTTTTTAATCCTGTTGCAATCTTTAATAGTACTGTTATTGTTATTTTGTTAATTTTTCTTTGTTTTTTCCTAGTTTTCAACACAAGACAAGACAGTGTTTCTCAGCTTCATTTTCTTTATACTAAGCATAGCCTGTGCAATTTAGTGTCTTTGTAAAATAAGATAGTAATGAAAAGATGAATGTTGATTTAAAAAATACATTTAGTCCTATGGTGCCTGCGAAGGCTGACATGCATTTTTCTGCTTGTATTCATGAATATTTCACTTTAAAGTAATATAAAGAACCTGAAATTCTAAATATTATGCGCACTTTGACAATACTTTCGTCAACGCTGAAGTACAATCGCGGTTTTGTATGACAGAATAATTTTTGAAACCTTGTAAAACTCATCCTGTTTTCATAAAATTATTCTGTCAATTCTTTGTTTCTATAATTCCTCTGCAACTGTACAAGACCAGATTTCTTTCTCTTAAGGAAATGATCTACAGTGAATGTACTATCATACTATATCAACAATGTTTTATAATTCTGAACGGTTTTGCGACAGTCGAAGAAATACACTTCAATTCGCTCTCCTGTAAAAAAGAGGTAAGTTGACATAGAACAAAACATTTTACACGCGACGAATTATAGCTCAAGCCAGAGTAGAGCTGGAGTAATTGTGTGGAAAGAAGCCCGCCAGGGCCTAGGTTTGAAGCTTGATACCAACATAAATCTCATGTGACTGAGAATTATTCTGGATAAAACTCGGTCAAGTTCGCCGCGGTGATGGAGCTCTGAACCTACAGAACGCGAAGCTAATGCTCTACCAACAGAGCAACGGCCGCTCGGTACATGTTTAATATAACGTATGCTATTAGTTAAAGAACCATTTTCTTATCTCACACAAAACATTAAGTTATTACTGTATTAAATTAGTGTGTTTCATTATCTCATAACGGAGAGAAACCCGCGCTTTCAAATAGATATGGCGATGACATTATAACAAAAATTTTCTAAAGTAATCGAAATAGTTCCATACTTGTTCACGTACTTGAGTGGTATAATTAATAAGGTATTCATGCTTTTTTTAAAACAAAAATGTCATTGTTATGGTCATTTATTTTAATTATAATGTATCAATCATCTTCCCCTAAATCAGTGGGCATCTCACACTGATGTGCTGTGTAAGATGCACATTTTTATATGTCAGTTTAAGGTTGATGTAAAGCAAAGATCTCCAACAAAAGATGGCAGCCGTATCTCGGTATATATCCAATGTATTTTTATCGTTGCACGAAATTTCAATGCTGCTTCTACAAATTCAAGCCGAGAGAGTTCAAACTTTCAGGGAACAAAGTTCATAATCAAAAGTTCTATCCTTGTCGATTTTCTTTCTTGTTCATTATTGAAAGAGTTTTATTTTTTATAGGTTTGGATATACATAACAACAACGAAACTATTTCAACAATGAATAAGAAACAAATAAAGATCGGCAGGGATAGATAGAACTCTTGAATTTGTTATAAACTTTCTTCCCTGAAAGCTTGAACTCCGTCGGCTTCAGTTTGTAGGAGCAACATTAAAATTTCCTGCAGACATTTACGGAGATAATGCTGCCATCTTTTGTTGGAGATCTTTGCTTTACATTTATCTTAAAGGCCCATATATCTGTTGTGTATACACGTAGCTTCATGTACTTGTTCTGTAAAATTATGATTGTTCAATATATATTTGTGCAAAATTTTCCCTGTTCTTTTTGTCATCAGAATTACTTCACAATGGCACCTAGACGAAAATGTGTGACATTTTCACTCAATCCACGATATAGTTAACTGTAGTGTACGAGAAGAATGAGATTAAATTCCATTGGGTGAATTTGTATTATTTCTTTGATATGGTCACTATGAATAAAACTGTTAATAGCAATGTTTTGTTTATATTGCGACGCTTATTATAGAGCTGGTCTATTATAACAAAAACAAAGCAAAATGAAGATTTGATGTGATTAAGTTTGATCATGTTATAGATCAGTTTAAGCTAAATGATAATATATTGATCAAGAGTGAATACGTATTATTTATCATAATAGTAGTTGCATCCATCTTAGTCCTATTGATAGCTAACGTTCCCAGCACAAGGAGGCACGGCTAGTTGTAACAAGTTCTTAGTAAATATGTCACTACTAATTCCAAATATGCTAGTAATCGTAAGAATAATGCATTAACCTTGCAGTGGTTCCATTGTTTTAGCTAATACCTAGCGATGGTACCGATACCAGGACTGGTCTATTTCGTCTCGGTCATCTCTCGATTTCCAGACTGAGACTAAAATCTAGGAATCGAAACGGAGGCTTATTTCTCGAGGCGAGATGAGACTATCGTCTCGAGTAAGATGAAAATCCTCTTGCCCCCACCTCTTGCCCCTCCCCTCCCCCAAGATGTTTTCGACCCAGAATTCGGCCGTGAATATTTTGGGAAGTGCCCCCAAATAAAATTCAACCCCATTTTCCCCCCAGGGGTCTGCGGTCTCTCGGGTGTCGTGTGTCCTGATTTGCGGTTGCGGGGATGTGCCAATTGCCTTCTGTAGTGTATAAACACTAAACTTCGTGTATTATTGTGATTTGTGCGCGAGCGAGCGAAATCGAAAATGGCTAAGACACCCGAACTTGCGAACTTCTCTAGGTCGGGCCTGGAGAAATATGAAGCTGAATAGCTAAGCCCAGCCTCGGACATACGCGATATTCAGAACAATCCCTTTCATCTACGGTTCCAAAGGAAGATGAAAAAGAACGTCGGCAAAACAAGATCCAACAAGGAAGACAGGGAACTGAAGCAGAGCATAATCGAAGAAGTTTATGCGGAATGGGAGAAAATCTAAAAGGACAAAGATGGCACTCCAAAGTCGTTAAGGAATATCAGATAATTGGCTACTGACCGGGAAGCGGAGGAAAGCACACCAGGAAGACCAGGTACACCAGCCCTAGTACCTGAAGACACAACAAAGAGAAAAAGAATACTGGAAGAGGATGAAGAGATGACCAAGAAAAGAAAGGAGGAGAAGGAAATGGAGGACCTGAAAATACGACAGGTGTTCTTAGAGGGAAGAATCGTTGAGCTAGAAAAAAGCCAAGCTAAGTTAGAAAAGGAAAATGAAAGGCTCAGAAGTTGTGAAATCAAACTGGCCCAACTCCAAACCAAAATGGAGGAGAGGGAACACGAACTGGGCAGACAAGAGAGGACTAATAATGAATTGAAAGAGGAGACTATTGAAGGAAGCTTACGCATCAAGGAGCTGGAAATCATGAACGGCCAACTGGAAGAGAGAAAAATCGATATCGACGAAAAAGTGCGGCAATTAGAAGAGGAAATCAAAAAGCTATGCATTGAGAACGGTAGCCTAAAGGCAACAAAAAGACCGAGTGTAACAGTAAAACCAGTAGTGAGTTTCGCAGAGATGTTAAAGAGAGACACTACTAAAATCCCGGAGAAGACACGTTTGATAGAGTCAAACAAACGAAACTCAAGACCAACTATAGTCATTAAACCAAAGGAGGGTGAAAGCCTCAAGGATACAAGGATGAGGTTGACTAGGACAGTGAGCAGACAAGACAGGATAAATTTCCAAATAATCCAAACAAAAACGGCACTTATCCTTCAGATGGCAACAGCGCAAGATGAAGAAAAGATTCGACAGCATCCAGGTTTGATCCAGATTTTCGATCTTACCAACAAGAGCAGCAAACGCAACCCTCTCATGATAGTTTATAATATACCATCAGAGATCAAGGAAAACGAGGCAATCGAGGAACTTATTGATAGAAACTTACATGAGTTAACTGATGAACAGAAACAACTAGTTAGGCCCAGATTTCAGACGGGTCCCAAGAACCAAGATAGGTATCATCTTGTGTTTGAGATACCCAAACAAGTCAGGGAAACCATATTAAGAAATCCTAGGGTATACATTGGCTACGAAGCCACAAATGTCAAATATTTCCTGGTTGTGACAACCTGTCTGAATTGTCATGAATACGGACACATCGCGGCTCATTGTAGAAATGACGCGCGTTGTGGGGCCTGTGGTGGAAAAGGCCATAAGAAACAGGAGTGTATGGATAAGGACCAGAAGATATGCATTCCTTGCAATTCGAGGAAGAAGCTGTGTGGGACTAAAAGCCAACAAGAATGCCCACAGTATAAACTAGCGTTGCAGAGAGTTATAGACCTTTCCGATTATGGATTGTAACCCAGTTCAAGTCGAAATAATAGCATCACCAATCTCTAAGAAAAGGAACCCCCCATTCAGAAAGAGGAGAAGCTCTGAGAGGCTTTTGGAATTCAACAATAATAAGAAAATTGAAATCTTTCACAACTGGATAACAAAAGATAACTCAGAAACAATGAAAGAATTCCTCTCGATAAAGCAAGGATACATTAACATGGACTAAGAAGAACAAATAATACTCCATTATATCAATCCCGATTTTGCTACCTTCCCTAGGGGCTTTGTCCAGACGGTGGCTTTGTCACATGATGACTTTAATCTCGAAAAGCTGGAATATTTCGATATAAAATTAGAAGACAATAAAATAATAGAAGTCTATCTTTCAAGAACTCGATACAACTGTAAAATTATTAATATAAAGTCGTCCAGGGAAAAATTCCAAGAAGATCTGGAACTAACGCTAGATCTACTCTCGGCAATCAAACAAGACCAAAGATAAAAAATAATTGTACCAGCGATAGGGATGGGGCTCTGGGGGGCGGACCCTCAAGAGGTATTAACAACTTTGAAGAAATGGGAACATGACACCGAGAGTGTTGGTTTTGAAATGATAGTACAGGACAGACAACTATATGAAAATGTCAAGAGGATTTGGAATACGATAAAGGACACAACGGAACTGATTGAAGAAGACACCTAGGAGGAGACCTACGAAGTTGTGGAGAACAAGGATGTAACACATGTTAACGCGGATGGATACGATAGTGCGGAAGAGAGACCAACAACAGGGAAAAGAACGGATGAAGAAGTGCACAAGAAAAGAAAAGGATGGAAATCTTGGATACCAAGATTATACAAAAAAAGACATAACAGGAATAGGAACGCTGAGGAAACTAATGTTGAAACGGAGAATACAGAAATACTAAAAATTGAAGAAACAGAGGAGGAAATGGCAGTGAAAGAAGATGGAGACAAAAAGTTTAATCCAAATGTTTTCTACGAACATCTTAACAAAGAATATATCATGTCCCGTTTAGAAGAACCATCACTATTGGTAGCAGCTTTTGGGATTGTGGTAAGGAATATCCATCCAAATGGTAAAACGATCACCTTCCCAATCATAGAGGAAGTAGATAGGATAAATCTACGTGCAAATGGCATAACAACTGACCCAAAAAATCTACTAGACCTGATTTACAAAGTGTTTGAGAGAAGAGATGAGTCCTTTCAGCTAAATAGTATATATAGACAATTCGTCATGGCTTACGGTCGCATAATTTTTAATCCAGTGGAGAAGTTTCCAGCATGCTGCATCCACCTGAGACAACCGTAAGACGTTCAAATTTGTCCAGGTCAATTTGGACAAATCAGAACTAGCAACACATGAACTGAGGCTATACTGTGAAAAACAACAAGTGGACGTGGCATGCATTCAAGTACCGTACACGAGCAAAGGAAAGTTGTTGGGTATGCCGGCCAACGCCGTGGTGCTGCTTCCGGAGGACCCAAATCCTATGGTGGCAATGGTAGTCTTTAATAAAATGATCGAAATATTGGTGGATTCCAGATTCACATGCAAATGGATTCAGACCTTCATCTTGAAACTCGGAATTGAACAGATAATAATAGTAAATATCTACTGCCAGTTCTCGATCCCTGCAGATAGTTTTGTACATAAACTAGAGGAAATTCTGGACGTGTTTTGTAGGGGCAATTTACTGATTTTGGGGGATTTTAATGCAAAGTCTCCGCTCTGGCACTGCCCAAGAACAAACGACAACGGTGAGAAGTATGAAGATATAATTAACCAGCATCAGCTAATGATCCACAACAAAGAGGACCAACCACCAACGTTTCGGGGCAGGGCTGGCGCGGAGAGCAATATTGATATAACATTAACAAGGGGAGATTTTTATAGACGTGTATATGAATGGAGTGTGATTGAATATGCAACTACGAGCCAGCACAGCGTCATCAGCTTCCATATTAATTTCCAGACAGACAACAATAATAGCAATCCGAATGAACCTGTTGACCTAAACTACAGCACTAAGAAACTAAACTTCAAAAAACTTATGGAAAAGCTGGACCTACCACAAATTGAAGAAAACGCAAATTTAGATGAATTGGCTGAACAAATCGAAAAGGTAACACGTGAAGCAATTACTAAAACAGCACCAAAAATTAACAACACCAAAAAAAGAAAACCCTTCTGAACCCCAAAACTTGAGAACCTGCAAAGGAAATTAAAAGCGAGTAGGAAAACTTATAGAGCAGCCGGGGACCACGAACTTAGAACAACACGTTTGAATAAATACAGACAAATTAAACAACAATTTGAAAAATAAATTTTCGAGAATAAAAAGAAAACATGGGGTAAGTTCGTGGACGAGAACCTAAGCAAAGATATCTGGGGCATGCCCTATAAAATTGTCATGCAAAAAATTAAAACCAAAGGAGTAATGAACATATTAAAAAAAAGACGACGGAACTTTTACGATAAACTGGCTAGAAACAGTGGAACTTTTATTCTCTAAATTATTTCCTGATAACATTGAAGAAGAAGACAACGAAGAAAACAAACGAATTAGGCATGACACAGAGCATCCCCCAGCTGATGACACGAACCAAGAACCACCTACAGTAACAAATGACGAAGTGGCGGTTTCAATAAAAACACTTAAATCCAATAAGGCACCGGGTCCAGACGGGATTAAAAATGATATATATATAATTCTTGCAAGACTTTTGGACACCATATCTAACTAAACTATATAACGAATGTCTGAGTCACGGAAGATTCCCAACTGTGTGGAAAAAAGCAAACCTAATTATATTACATAAAGGGGAAGACAAACCGAAGACAAACCCGAAATCTTATAGGCCCATATGCCTATTAAATGTGATAAGTAAAATCTTCGAAAAAATCATAGTTAAAAAATAAACGACAGAAGAGAAAATCTCCAAGAATGTAGGCTGCAATACGGATTTCATCGAGGCAAGTCGACCGAAGACGCGATTAATGAGGTTTGCGGAACTATTAACATACTTAAACAACAAGAATGCAAATACGCTATGGGAATTTTCTTTGACATCGCAGGAGCTTTTGATAATGTATGGTGGCCGTCAATGTTAAAAGAGCTAAAACACATTGGGGTCCACCCTGCGATCTGGAAAACAATTAAAAGCTACTTCCAAGGAAGAACAATACAAGTTAATACGGCTGATGGCGTCGTGCTAAAGAATCCGACGAAGGGATGTCCGCAGGGTTCCGCTCTCGGGCCTATAATCTGGGACATGTTATTTCAGCCGTGTCTGGGAATGTTGGATGAACTTGATCTGGCGGTTGTAATTAAAGGAAACAACATAAATGAATTACAGAATAAAGCAAACCAAATCATAGATAGAATGACATCATGGTGCAACAACAATAAACTAACTATCTCAGCCGAGAAGACTAAATATGTGTTATTTAAAGGCAATCTAAACTTCAACAGGGGGCCGATAATAAAAATCAACGGGAAGACAATTAAAAGAGAAAGGGAGTTCAAATACCTAGGTGTTATTTTGGATGAGAAGCTAAATTTTAGAACCCATGTTACGACAGTAAAAAATAAAGCAGTTAAGGTATCACATAAGACAGTCAATATAGCAACCAAGGATTATAGAACACCCCTGAGGATAGTAAGAATGTACCATGATGTCATAATTCGGTCTGTAGTTGGTTACGCCACCAGCGCCTGGGGCCACCTAATGGATGATGTACGTCAACAGCAAATCATCAATAGGTCTCAACGGTAAATACTACTGAGACTTACAGGAGCCTACAGAACAACTCCGGTGGAAGCACTCCAGGTGGCGACCGCGACGATGCCCATGCATCTACAGGTAAAAAGAATGGGGGCCACCTACTGGCTCAGGAAAGAACGAGAAGACAAGATAGAAGGAATTCTCCATCAACCAGCTGAAAGTAGAAGCGATATACAAGATAACCTGACCAGTGCGTGGCAATCATTCTGGGGAAAATCATCCAAGGCAAGAAGAGTCTACAGTATCTTCCCGGACGTGGCTGAGAGGGCTAAAATGCAACTAGAAATCGAAGGTGGGTTGCTCCACTTCGTTACCGGTCATGGCCCCTACCGGCAAAAGTTAAAAGATCTAAAATTAGTGGAAGATAACATGTGCCACGCTTGCGGGGTTATTGCGTCAACGGACCACGTTTTTCTTAGATGCCAAGAGACTGAAGATCTAGTCAGAGAACAAAGAGCCATTTTGGGGGAAAGACCCGTCACGGAAGTTCTGAGAACTCGAGAGCTGGTGACGGTCCTCCGAGAGACGGCAGAGAAAGTTTCATCATTCTACAAAAGAAGATTATTGGCAAGGGGGGCGCACCCTGGGGCGGAGCAAGAATAAGCAAGACTCCACAAATATGAAAATGTATGAGTGACCATCGGACAAAACAATGCAATGTCTATGTACGCGAGACGGATCCTGCGCGTCGACCGCGGCATCCGCGAGTTATTGACATTAATGATAACAGAACAAGAACGTAAAGTATATACGGATATGCAAAAACGTCTATCCAAACTTAACAGAGTGAGAAAATAAAAATATCAAAACAATGTGAACATTAATAACAAGATAATAATATACTAGCATAATAGTGTACCGCTGCTGGAACTCCAGCAGTATAGAGTGCCTTGCATGGAACTCCAGCAAGAGACGCTCAAGTGTGAAAATGTGTGTGTGAGTGGTGGTGGGAACCGGGATTAGTGTAGTCAGCATTGTGGAAACAAACTAAAATCAGACAAACCTACCGAAGGTTGCGGAAACCGCAACTACCGTTGAAGATGTGCATACCAAACCTGTGAGTAAATGTGCGCTGTATGAGTGTGGATAGTTATCTAGAGGAAGAAGAGAAGAAGGAAATATTCATGCAGAACAGTGCATGCATCCAGGACTGACCAGCTTCTCTACTCCTCCCTCAGAATAGAAGACAGCTTGAGGAACAGCAGAGTAGAAGAAGAAGACCGGATGGCTACCCCTGTGATGCGACAACAACAACAAAGCAGAAAGAAGACACCAGCCAACGAAAGCAGCAATTAATCTTATTAGTCTCGTTACAGGGTGTCGCTGATAAAAAGAAGAAGCCATTCTCAAGACTATGTGTTGTGTCGTCCTGTATTCGTCCTGTATTGTCCTATGTGTATTGTATGTTTTTGTAGAAAAAAATAAAGCAAATATTAGGTAGGGACCCCTCCCAAGCAAATGTTCCAACAATCCAGGAACAGAAACCAGGAGAACATTCTGGATGCCTGGTCAAAAGTCCGTTACGCAACACCAGCTGTCTCGAACAGATGGAAACTAGGAAATCCTTGGAATGCCGGAACGCCGGTAATCCAACAATCTCTAGGTACAAGCCTGCCCCAGACTGAGAAGTACTAAGATGTACGTGTTGCACGACCCAGAAAGTGCACAACTCAATCTGTGCAAAGCATGCAAAGATGCAGGGGTGGTTAGCCCCCCCCCCAAAAAAAAAAAAAATATATCCAATGTATTTTTATCGCTGCACGAAATTTCAATGCTGCTTCTACAAATTCAAGCCGAGAGAGTTCAAACTTTCAGGGAACAAAGTTCATAATCAAAAGTTCTATCCTTGTCGATTTTCTTTCTTGTTCATTATTGAAAGAGTTTTATTTTTTATAGGTTTGGATATACATAACAACAACGAAACTATTTCAACAATGAATAAGAAACAAATAAAGATCGGCAGGGATAGATAGAACTCTTGAATTTGTTATAAACTTTCTTCCCTGAAAGCTTGAACTCCGTCGGCTTCAGTTTGTAGGAGCAACATTAAAATTTCCTGCAGACATTTACGGAGATAATGCTGCCATCTTTTGTTGGAGATCTTTGCTTTACATTTATCTTAAAGGCCCATATATCTGTTGTGTATACACGTAGCTTCATGTACTTGTTCTGTAAAATTATGATTGTTCAATATATATTTGTGCAAAATTTTCCCTGTTCTTTTTGTCATCAGAATTACTTCACAATGGCACCTAGACGAAAATGTGTGACATTTTCACTCAATCCACGATATAGTTAACTGTAGTGTACGA
>JAGDQP010058672.1:0-12515 GCA_022664845.1 Lepisma saccharinum
TTTTGTAAAGAATTTTCTGCAAAACTTGAAAGGTTTCTTGACACGAAAAAAATATTAACTTCAGAAAGATATAATTTTACTAAAACTGTTTTGGACATTTTTATGTTAATATTTTAAACTTTTATTTTATATGGGCCATTTAAGTAACTGTGGGCTTCGGCCCCTCACGATGATATGAGTGCTATGCAGTTTAAAATCCACAAACATCCATGCCCCATGCGGGATTCGAACCCACAACCACATGAATTATATTAATAGCTATTGGAGAAATGTAGAAATTTTAGAACTTCGTACCACTCGAGATAATTTAGTCGTTTTAAATTATTTGTTTGAAATGAGACTTCAAACATAAATATTACGATACGAATTATAAAATAGTATTCCTAAATCCGAATTCTGGAGGTTGTGGATTCGATCCCAGCCGTCGACCATCCTGACTAAGGTTTTTCCAGGGTTTCTCCTCAGTCACACCAGTCAAATGCCGGGATGGCACCTTCAACATAGGCCCTGGCTGACACCTTCACGAATCCTTTTCACTCCCATATCCCGGCCTGAACCTTCATTGTCTAAAGGAAATAAATAAATAAAATAAAAATAAATGTAAACATTTGTAAGTCCGAAACCCCGAATGACTGTCTAAAAATTTAGAAATTTTCTTTTACAAATAATAAAAACAAATATAGATTTTTAATACTAATTATATTTGTACCTGCAGAGACTTGGTGTACAGAAAAAATAGGAAGTTGCCTCCATTTCTACATTTGAATAAAAAAGTGTTTGTTATAGACAACACTACCTATCAGAGAGTATAAAGTTTTTGTGTCAAATGAAAATAATAAAACATTTGAGATATTTTTCCTAGAGATATTTAATTTAGGAAAATAACTAGAGCAAATATTCCATATTCTGTTTCTATCTAACAACAAGGAAAATGAACTTTCAACTGACGATCTGAATAAATAAAACCTGATATTTCAATTATATATTAGTTTACATAGTTCATGTTTGAACTAAAAACACAGTGAACAAAATATTTTGCTGGATACCTTTCAACCCACGTTAGGAACACAAAATTACTACACGCCATTAAAAAGTTTCACTCAAGTTCTTTTTAAAGAAAAAAATATATAACGGCAGAGATTTCAGGTATGTTTATTTATGACATTTCATTAATATTTTGTTTATGTATAACACTACTAAACGAAATTTTGTAACTTTCAAAACATCATGCAGAATACATAGACTTAATATTAACGATTTCTTTTCACAACCCGCTAAAATTAATTTGAATTTCCTTCACATAACTAGAAGTTTGTTTTATTGATTATAGATGACGCTAGTTGTAAAAGAAACTTTCAGAAGTACTTCGTTTCCTTCTTTAGCTTATACTTTTTTGTTGATGGGAACGGAACTTTATAACTTTTATACTTGCTATTGCAGGTCTTGGGGGAAAAACAGAAAGATTCGAAAAATAAAATCGGAGTGAGTTTAATTTGTAGATGCTAAAGGCACTTTCTCAAACCAAGTTTTTTAAATAAGATTAGTATAACTATACTTTCAATTTTTAGTTTATTGTTTCGAGTTTCTAGTAGAATGTATTTTTGTTTTAAAATGTATATCCATTGGGGTTGTCAGATTTCAAAATGGAGACCCAGAGGTCGTAGCTCAGTTGTTAGAGCACTGGCTTCTCAACCAGGAGGTCTTGGTTCGATACCAGCGCCCTACTATCTGGACTGAGGTTTCTCCAATTTTTTCATCAATCACACCAGGGAAATGCCGGGATGGTACATTCAACTTAGGTCCAGGCTGATTTCTTTCTGCATCCGTCCCCCTACCTTACCCCCGCCTGAGCCATAGATGCCTGAAGTCCATAAATAAATTCAATTCAATATATGGAAAATAGAACACAAGAATTGTAGTCAGTGCGAGAAAAGAGGTAAGATGATATAGTAGTAAGCACAAACCTCCATATGGAACAGAAAATAATTTAAACATAATCAATAATTAAAAATTAATTGTTTAAAGTGCAAATAAGACTTACTTCTGGATTAACTTCTATAATATTAAACATAGGGATATAATGGTGACAATTATAAATATGATAATTATAGCATGAAATGTTTTTATATTTAAGATAGGGATCATTACATTGACGACAGCTTGAACAAGAATAGGAAAAAGTGTATGTATGAAGATGAAGGAGCATTGTAGGAATGTCAAACGTTCCGGACGACCAAAACTTGTGACCAAAAGAGATCGCAGAATACTGAAACGTTAAATTGTCAAAAGCGGTCATAGGCAATTTACCAGCGTTAGACCGAAGTTTCAGTCAGCAACAAGGGTAACCGTATCTATTGAAATATTGCGAACAGAGAGATTCAGGTAGTGTAGCTGCACATATGCCCCATGTTACGAAGAACAATAAAAAGTCGGAGGTTTGAGTTGTTTTTGAAGTATCGCTACTGGACACTTGAGCAGTAGATATCGGTTCTGGGGATCAACGAGTCGAGTTTTACACTGTTTCGGTTCGATAGACGTGTATGAATGTGGTGGATACTCGGGGAACGCCTTATACCAGAACCTATAGTACCCACCAGTAAATTTGTTGATGGTGGCACAATGGTATAAGGGTATTTCATTATATTACAGTGTGGGACGACTGGTGGTTGTTCGTGGCACGATGGACGCGGAGTTCTACTGTATAATGCTAGATAATGAAGTGCATCCAACATTGCGGCTGTTTTACGGAATGGATCACTGTCGCTTCCAAGATGACAATCCCGGGTGTCATTCTGCTATTACTATGCGGTAGAATAAAGAGAACTATGTTCAACACTTGGATTGCCCTGCCTAAACACCCGATCTCAATCCCATAGAACACCTTTGGAACGAGTTGGACCGGCGGGTGAAGTTTCGGGAGATCTGGCTAACTTTCATTGCCCAACTAAGGGATTTATATGGGATTTTGCAAGAAGAATGAAGGAACATTGCAGAGGACGTCCTTTGCAACCGAGCTCGGAGCATGCCGCAGACACTGGCGCCACCAGGTTTTGACAGAACAAGGACTTCAGCAAACATTTACGGTAGGTAAGCAAAACATTTTTGGTAGGTAGTGTAGATATGGATTTACATGACGCGAAAAGAAGAAACGAATTCAGTATCATGCTTATAAAGTGTGATGCTCACTTGTCTCGATGTGAATTATATACAAGACAATTCTAAAAAGGCATATGCGCGTCATTCTACGACATCCAGAACTTGACTACCTAATTTGCAGAAAATGTCTCATGTTATGTGCGTGGCACGATTATGTGTTTTGCGCGCAGAGGTTCCAGAAGAGCTGGTCGTGATTATAAACCAGTGATCTTATCCTGTTGGTGGAGAGTCACTGAAACAATGTTTCATCGACGTCTATTAGATGAAGAAATTATTATTAAAACGTTGAGAATAAAAAAAATTAGCACATGAAAAATTAAATGAAAAGCAATCTACTTATATTCCTTTGACTGAGGATAAAATGGTATTTATTGTCATATTTACGCAAACTGTCTGTGTGTGTGTGTGCGTGCGTGAATGAAACCCTTAATTTGGCAACGTGGAGACTAGGCTATGTTAAGCATAGTGTCGGAGATCCTGAAAACCAAGACCCAGTTCACATTTGATGCATAGAAGTCAATGTCAGACTGAAATGATTTTCCAGATTTGTAAAGCTTCTTTTATCCTTCCTTGTTCCGAAATAAAGCAAGATCTTTGGGAGGAAGTAATCAGAAGGGAGGGGTAGATGTACCTAGTGTGAAAGCAACTACAAATTGAATGAATACATTAATTTATGCTAAAAATATACCTGACATGAAAAGCTTATTTCCAAAGCGTCTTCACGAGAAAATAAACAGCAGAGTTACATTTTGTTATTTTAAGTTTTCATTTAAATAATTTTAAATGTAGTTATCAAGATATATCACAAGGATTGATTATGAAAGCTCTATTTAAAATTATTTAACTAAAAATTAATGAAAATACTGTTCCTGGAGCTTGTTTCGTCAATGAAAATAAGAAAGACGCTTTGAAAATTAGCTCTTTATAGGTGGGAAACCGTCATACACACGATAGAAAAAATATTTTTCTTTCATGTGGTATAGATACAATTGGCAAAATGTAAATAAATCACCTGGCGGAATTTTGAATCTCGGGGGGAAGGGGGGCGGATTCTCCCGCAGGGTCATCCTTACTTTCATAGCTGCTTACAACTCCTACTCCTTCGATTTATATATTTTAAATATTGAATTAAATCATATCGCACTAGAATAATTACAAAGAAAAGGAAAATAAATATTGTAAGTAGGTAGTAAATATTAGCTTCGATCGTTTTTATGCAATAGTGCCAAATAATGCTGTAATATAAATTTGTTTAAAAACCATTTACTGGGATCGTTTTTCATCATATCAAAATAAAGGGAATAACGGGATTTTTTGTATACAACATGGCTACTATTTATCGGGTAGATTGGGCAGGACAAATTAAAATGTCAGAAATATTCAGAAAAAAATATATAAAAGAAAAAAATCGTGATGTATTATGTTTGATATCAATAAATATCAACTTGTTTTTCCAATGTAATATACCATTATGTAACGATGCCACTGTTTCTGCCATGACCACTAAAATGAATCTGATTGATGGGTAGCCGTAGAACAAATTCCCTCTGTTTTCTTGTTTAGATATCAGGGTTCACTTCCAAAAGTTTGTCTACATTTTTCGAAACCACCCTGTATGGTAAAAAGATATTCGCAAACAATAAAAAGTCAATGACTTTATTTTATTTCCCTATTATGTTGGTAGAAACAAGGAGGAGTCATGAAAGTTGGCAAGAATACGAAACGTTTTGATATATATATATATTTTTCCTGGAAGATTGGACGCAAAATTAGCTGTGCCGCATTACAAAAGTGACTGAGAACCTCAGGAGTTAGAACGTATCAATAAGAAGCAAATTTTGATAGCGCCAGTGTGTGAATTAAACTTTTCAGACAGGGGGATAAAACATAACACAGGGATTTCAATAGGTAACCTCTCTCTCTCTCTCATACCCTTCTCAGTTCCACGAAAATAGTTTCCACTTCTGCCAATAAAAATGTTCCGATTTTTTAAAATCTAAATCTTGAAAGATATATCTTCTAGGAGGGAGAAATTTATCCCTGGCAGGGACGAAAAATAAATTTGTCAGGGTGGGAAACTTATTTGATAGGGGGGAAATCCCGGCAGCCCCCTCCTCTAATTCCCACACTGTATAGCGCACGAAAGATGTAAAAAAAAAAAAAAACCTTGGGAGGATGACAAGAAACTCCCTGTTTGAGTGATGTGATAGCTCCCCGTTACTTGTCTCGCTATAAATGAAAGAACTTCGACCACAAAAATAAGTGAACTGGACGGTAAAAATGAGTATTGAGAAGTAAATTTGTACCCTCATATTCAAAGAAAATGACCGATGGTATTTTGTTTATCAGTGCAAACATGGACAAGTTTAGCAACACCACATTAATAAGTTAAAAGCACAATGGTTCATTTAAAATTTAATATAAAATATTCGTTTGGTTCTGTGTAACTTGTTGGATTTACAAAGTATTTTTTCGGACACTTTTTATGAAGGCGAGTGTACAAGAAATAAAATTATGTTCAAAACTAATGCACAAGAGGCATTTAAAATTTACCTTCAGGCAGGCACAATACACTTGCAAAACTTCTTGTATACATTACGATTACGCATATTCGTTTAATTCAAAACTTACAGAATTTAAAAAATGTTATTATGTACAAAAAAGATATAAAATAGATGTTATGATTTTCATAGTGTTTAAGCTGGATACCTATTCTCTTTTTTTATTGAATAGAACAGGAGGATAAACCTGATACTGATGCTGAATACAAAGGATAGGAACGAAGAAAACTCTGGAGAAACGGAAACAAAAAGATGAATGGCCATTGAATATTTATAGCGAGCCCTTTTTGTTCCTCCTACGTGGAAAGGGCTCTTTCTGAATTGAGAGGTGGTGCCAAGTCGAGCGCTCATTGACCCATGACTCCACAAGAAAAGGAGTGCTTTCATCGGTGATCGATGCCTTCATTGATTACAACAAACCAACCAACATCTTCCAAGTTCCTTAAAGGCGCACAAGAGTGCCATCTAGAATCTGTGAGGCGGAAATTTATATCGGTCAGGGACCAGAATTCAATATCCAGCACTCACTTATTAATATATAATTCTATTTCTTTTTTCGTCGCAAATGGAAAAGAAACAACGCGTATATTAAAATCTATTTTAATCAAAACACAAGTAAATTAGTTAATTCAACATACCATTTGCTCCGCTAAGCTGATTTAGTTCAAGAGACGGAGAGTTGAACTTTTCAATTAGTTCCTTCAGTTGTCGAGCAATACTGTCTCTTCAGTTCGGCCACCGGGTTCAAATGTCTTACGTCTGAAAACTAAGCACTCGTATTTATGTTCGCTTTTGTCATTCATTTAGGTAGCGACTTTTATCTCATGCAACAAGTGGTGTGTTTGGTACTTACTTATTTATTTACTTACTTACTACTTGACGCTACAGCCCACGAAGGACCTTGATCTCCTTCACAACCAGTCTTTAATCCTGTTGGTCACTTAATAGTTTATATTAGGCGAATTGTTTGACAATGCTGGAGGCATGAATATAATTGAAAACAAAACAAGCAAAAATTTAGTGCTTATTTCTAAATGTTATTGCCTGTTTTCGAGATTTGTTTAGTGCATATTTTCAAACTTATTTTGCTTATTTTTAAGGCTTTAGTTCACACTTCTAACACATATTTTCCTGCTTATTCGCATGTTTACATGCTTAAACATCCACAATTATGTAACTAGGCAATTGATTTACATGAAAGAAGAACTATTTGAATTAAATAACTAATTTCTTCCTGACTCACACTTTAATTTTCTGCGAATTTTAATTCTCAGACCTTAAATTTTCTTTTTCAAGTTAATTAAGAAAATTTCTATATAACTCCTTAAGTTATTTTAATGGAAATTTACAGAAGTTATTTGAAAAAGCAAAGGATTTGAAGTTGGTCTTCTATACATAGAAACGAGACGTAAAGACATCATTACTCTTTATTTTTTTATTTTTTAAAGAAATAAGAAAAAGTTATTTCAAAAGTTGATTACTTCTTTTCAGTAAATGTAATCTATTTTTAGCGCCATTAATAAGTGAACGAAAGTTACCTGACACCTAGCGGAAGAAGCTCTAATGACGGCAAACGGAATATGAGACACACTACACCACACGGTTAGTTAAAACCAAAAAAAAAAAACTGATCTTTTTTTTTTTTCAAGCTTTTCCCCTACTGTTCAATTTTCTCGTTAATTCCCAGATGTCATCCTTTTGGAATAACTTTACAAACTGAGTTCTGTGATTCAATAATAAGAACGTTCTCTTGCCTCCCTCATTCCTCCTCTGTCTATCTTTTATTAGCTTTTCTGTAGAGACGTGATTCTCTGTTTTTCTTTTTTTACTAGACACGAAATGAATGAGGAAAATACGAAAAAAAAAAAAAACATTCAAGGGAACACAGAATATACTTTGAAGACACTTTTAAAAAAGTTGATTTTGTGAAGAGAAAGAGAAAAGACCACAGTGAATTTCTCGTTCTCGCGTTCATTTAATAAGAAAAATTAGATTAAGCAGTACCTTCCTAGCAGACTGTGGTTGTGTGGGATGACAACACGGACGCAGAATATAAAACAGATAATACGCTTTCGTACAAGAAGAAAAGAATCTATAGCTATTTCCAGTGCCTTCTTGTGATGAGATAGAGTGCTCTTTTAGTAATTAAATACGTGATGTGTTTTATTAAAACAACTCTGCCATTACTGCAGATTTTAGTGCTATCCAATAAAGAATATTGATTTACAGGTATATAGAAGTCCCTATTTAAAGAATAGATTAGACGTATAATTGAAATTTATATCAAGTATTATTTGAAAAGAAGAAAAATGAATTACACAGTATTTCTGGGTGTGTAGAGGACATTTCATAAAGTTTAGATTTGTTTCTAAATCAGTTGTCTTGAGCTCGTATGTACAGTCAGTGCCAAAAGTTGTACCCAGTCATAAAAGTTCTTCTCCAAATAACGTTGGAACAGATAGGCAAGTTTGAGTACAGTTTTTGTAATTAGTACAGAAAAGTACATTCTCATTATGTTTGACAAAACCGTATTCAAATCGATCAAGCCTTTCCAAAGTTATTTCGAGGAGAAAGTTTACAACTGGGTACAACTTTTGGCAAAGATTGTACATTATTTACATTTCCTGAAAGCAAATATGATATTAGCTGACGACTATGAACAGACAATAGAAATCTCTATAAGAAACAGTGAAATCCAAATTTAAAGCGTAACTATGGGAAGACAAGGCTTTTCTTACCATTATCCTGATGATATTTTTATACCCTAGTAGCAGGACGAAGAAAAATATCTTACATACTTCTTACAGCATTTAAACGATGCACAAAGAAATATTAAGAATGAACTTAAAGGACAGTAAGCGCCTTTATTTCTCATGACTTATGATGCAAAGAAGGGAAAATAAGCAACCTTAGAGCCAAAGAGAGTAACAAGACAAGTGGGTCAACTCAATGCTACAAATTATTGTATCAACAGTACGAAACAATGTGGTAGCGAATAAGGAAACTTCATGGCGCAAAAGAATTATGAGAAGTTCGCTGTTGTTTAGAATAACCTCTTTCTTTATCTTTCAAAAAAAAAAAAAAAATAATAATAATAAAACGATGTTACATGAAAAGTATCGCGTTTAATATGAGAAAATATTTGTTAGATGGCACTGGTGTTACGCACTTTTCTATACAGTTAAATCACTTATATTTTTTTCGCATTGGTTACAGTCCACTATTTTCCTAACAACACTTAAAAAAGAATGCTCATGATATGTCCTGATTCTGACATTTACTTAGTGTACTCACTAACATGTTGCAAAACTTTAAAATTGTCCAAGCATGTTTTGTAAAACATCTGAGTCAACTTTGAATGGAACTAAAATCTACAAAATGTTTAATGATAATTATATTATAGGAAATATATGGATACGGTACTGCAAATGTTTTAATGTTGTTATATGCTTAGAACTTTAAGATTACTTCCTCACATCGCTATGACGAGTTTGGCTGAAATTGGTAAATCTCAAGAGTTAAACTCTACATGTTTGTAGCAAGTTTGACGCAAATTGGTGCAACGGTTGCCACATGAGGTGCGAATATATATTTTAATAAATTGCTCTTGATAGTACGTAAACGGTAATAAGCAGGAAGTTATGGAGCAGCTGAATTTCGTCCTGAACCAAAGTTGCCTAAAATTAAATTCAAATTCAAATGGAGCAGCTAAAACATAGACAATTGTCCACTATATTAGAATATCTCTTTCGGACGTAAAAGGTTTAGTTGTTGTTACGTAATGCATAAAAACGTGTTTTTCTAAAAGTACAGTTTCCATGGAAACCATACAACTTTCTCCTAATTTGAAACCCAGCATAACCATTACAACTGTGAGAAAAATGGCGATCATCAAGAAGCCTCTACAAGTTTTATTAAAGGAAGTACAATTATTTATTTTTTAGCTAAAATATATTTATTACAAAAAACAAATCAATAAATACGACAACTAATTAATCTTTTGTATTATATACTCCGACTTGCCTTCAGTGTAATACATAATGAAAGATATCTACAGTCCTTGAGTAAAAACCGAGAGAAAGCAGATGGTTGATAGACGAAAATAATGGAAAAGTTGGCAACTCTGTATTTATTTTTACTCCGAGCCAACCAAACCTAGATAATTATTTTCCCATTAATTATCCCTCCGCGATATATATACTGTGTGGGATACGGCGGGATGGCGTGGGTACCGGATGAAGGCTCAATCTAATTTAGAACAATAATATATTTCCAGGGAGTAATTACTCCATTTTATGAACTGTCTGTGATTACTCACTTACAGAGATAATAGCCTGTGTACAGGAATCACATTTCCCTCCCTATGCTCTCTCTCTCTCTCTGTATATATATATAACAAAAGTAATTCTATTAGGTTAAATAACCATGGTGAATTAGTAGATTAGATCTAATTTCCTTGAATAGCGTTCATGAACAAACTGCGGGAAGCAAAATTTATTTAATATATTAGGATATGATTTTGAAGAAAATAAAACAATGGGAACATGGAAGTCAAACTTATAGTTGTAATAATACAAATTAAAATTAATAGCTTCTGTTTCACCATCTATGTTTTAAACCAGAGCATGAAATTAATCAATAGAGTTGTCCTGTTTTCCAGTTTCACTTTACATCTATCGTTCATACCTAAGAATCGTTGGACATCGGATATCGTCCATATTGAAAATCTGTCTATATATAAAATTTAATGTTTCTGTGTTAGTTTAAACACGATACAAATCTACATAGGTGCATTTTTTCATACGTGTTCCTAGGGTCCAGGGGCAGGAACTAGGTGTATTTTAAGTCACCGGAATGGCTGGGCCGCGATCTAATTGCAGACTAGTATTTATGGGTAAAAAATGTAAAAAGATAAAACTATCCACTGTGCGATACGCACGCACCGTGAACGGAGCATGGGGGATGTGGAGGCAGCGCTCCACATTTCCTTGACCTACGGTATAAAGTGAGATGGGGTGGTCAGTCCCACGCTCGACCGCCTTTACCTTCCCAAGGTGCCCCGGAATACCAAGCACATTCCGGTACTCAATTTGATAGGAGGCTGAGTGCACGTCAGAGCGCCGGGCATGGGAACACTGTGAGAAAAATCTCCAGTGTCCTGGCCGGAATTTGAACCCGGGCCGCCCGATTCGTAGTCAGACGCGCTACCGTGTGAGTCACGGCGATTAAAAATATTAAAATATATGGAAATATATGAAAGTAAAAATATAATATTGTATAGTCACTCGACTTACGCTGCTGTGGAAAATTTTCGTCATTGCATGACGTCAGGAAATGAGCTAAATTAACGTTGCAAGATTCGAGGACACCAAGAACCATCGTGAACTATGAAAAGAATGTATAAATAATTCTATTGTTTATAATAATGAAATAAATACATTGTTTCTATTTTTATATTATAACAGCAATTGAAAATGAATAAATTAGATTTTTAAATTCAAGTTAGGATTGTTGATAACCCAAAATATTTAATGTTTTAAAGCAGATTAAATATTATATTATCAATGCAGGAGTAATTTAATGCTGTAAAAGTAGTAGTATTAGTGTTATAGTAGTAGTTGCAGTAGTATTATTAGTTGTAGTATTAGTAGTCGGTAGATCGAAATGTCGGTAAAGAAATTGAAAACTTTCAAATCACCGGGAATAGACAATATTCCAGCCCAATTAATTAAATCGGGAGGAACGGCACTAATAAAAAAAATACATAACTTAGTAAGTGCTATGTGGAGAAAGGAGGAGCTTCTAAAGGAATGGAAAACCTCAATAATTGTTCCGATTTACAAAAAAGGCGATAAATCGGACTAATAATTACGGCGGAATTTACTTACTTCCAACCTGTTACAAAGTATTAAGTAATATTCTGTTAACACGCCTGAAATAATTGGAGATCACCAATGTGGATTTAGAAGAAATAGATCCACGTTGGACCAGATTTTTGCTTTGAGACAAATTTTGGAGAAGAAATGGGAATACAATAGGACCGTTCATCAGCTATTCATTTTAAGAAAGCATATGATTCTATCAAAAGGGAAAAGTTATACAGTATCCTGATACGATTTGGAATTCCGAAATAATTGGTTCAACTTGTGAAGATGTGTCCCAGCGACCCCATAAGCAGAGTACGGATAGGTAATATGTCAGATAGTTTCAAGATTCGCAACGGATTGAAACAAGGCGATGCCTTGTCACCATTACTGTTTAACTTTGCGTTAAAATATGCGATTTTAAAAATTAAAGGGGACAAAAAAGGACTATCATTGAATGGTTTGAATCAACTGTTCGTGTACGCATGATGCAGATTTAATAGGGGACGATATAGATGCACTAAAAAGCAACACCGATGCCTTAGTAGAAGCGTGCAATGAGATAGGTCTACTGGTAAACATAGATAAAACAAAATACATGATAATAAGCCGAAACACAGGGAATGGAGGAAATAAAAAAAAATAGAATTAGGGATGAGGTCATAGAGAAGGTAAACAAATTTAAATACTTGGGAGCACATGTAACATGCAAAAACGAGGCCATGGAAACAATAAAAAGTCGCTTAGTATCGGGGAACGCATGTCTCTATTCAGTCCAAAAACTTCTAACGTCGCGATTAATATCAAGGAAATTAAAATTAAAAATATACAGAACGGTTATTCTGCCGGTAATACTTTACGGTTGCGAAAGTTGGAGTACGACCCTAGCAGATGTACATAAATTACGTGTGTTTGAAAATAAGGTTTTGAGAAA
>JAGDQP010058674.1:0-12515 GCA_022664845.1 Lepisma saccharinum
TTTTATTTGTCTGACATCTACTGTCAATTTGATGCATGTTGTAGGATGGACGTGGACGCTCTTTACGATTCAATAAAGAACAAACAATGATACATCAGATTGCGCACAGATGTCAGAGAAAAGCAAGTAAATAATAATCATGTTCACTTGGGATTATTCTTTCCTCTCACTGATTCAGTCACTTTAAGTAATTAAAAAATGACTAAAATTTTGCACACGTGTCTTAAGAATTTACGGAAATTCATATTGTTTTAAAGTTTTATAGTTTTGTGAACTCTGACTTTCGATTATAGATAATTTTGAATCGGTTACTTATTCCATGATCTGGGTGATATTTCCATAGTTTAAGAATCTAGAGTTTAAGAATGCGTTAAAGTACTTCCAAGTTTAATGAATCTTCTGTTTCGTTCTTGTTTACTAAATGTATTACTTTTTTTCCTTCATTTGAGGCACTTTGTTGGTTTAAGTCTAAGGCTATCTTGTTTTCACAGCGTGAAATTGGGACATTGTTTGGAAACTCACATTGGTGTGCCCACCAAATAAATTGGTCATATATCCTCTTGCAATCCACTAATTAGGTATTGATAACCACAGTCGATATTTATTGACTTCTGATAATTTTCCCAGTACTTTATTTATTTTTCCAGGAATATTCCCCGCGTAAATTTTATTAGAAAGACATTCCCCAATTTCGTTCGTGGTGATCGTGTGAGGGGGGGGACATGAAAATTATAAATAATGTATATTGCATCCAATGTACTAAAATATAAAAGAACAATAATTTTACTTAACAATACGTTGAACTTCCTTAGTTAACCTCAAAAGAACATGAATGATATTTATAGATAGTGGTATTTGTGTATACGTCTTTCAGTATATGAATGAGTAATACAGGTGTTGAGACATTCTTCCGGGGGAGCAGTTGAGAACCCCCAGCGGGCAAAGCCTCCCTCGAAACCATGTCTGAAAGACACAATGGTCTCAGGCTCAAGCCGATTATTCTTCATAAAGATGATGCAGTAAGTCATCCATGTCTATTTAAATAAAGATACTTCTTAGTCTATTGTTTACCCTCCCCACTAAAATAAAGTTGAAAATTACACGAACATTTTTCAAGTTAAAATCAAGAGGAATTTCTCGTCAATTTCTAAATAATTCTAAGTAACAAAACCAAAGCAAATTAGTTTAATCAAACTGTAAATTAAGTTCAATATTTTCCTTTCCATATTTCAAATAAATAATTTAAACCAGCATCAGATTAAAAGATATTTTTTTAAACTAACAATTAATAATGGAAAATTATCTTACGTAATGATGGAGTCTAATTCAATCTTTCGTTCTAAAAATTTTGCACAATCACACACAAGCATTCACATTAGTTCACGAGTCACATATTTTCTTAAGCAGGTCTTTGTTGCTACATAACATTCTAGAAAAGTCCACACAAGTTTTTATTCTTGTGACTAAAACAGCTCTTACATATTTGATCGAGTTTCGACTTTTCGCTTGTTCAAATATTATTCGTTATGGTGAACACTTTCAACGCATTGGTTCCTAGCAAACACAGAAGAAACTCGACGAGCTTGACGAAATTTAAATATCCTTGATTTTGAAATGGTAGATAATTTCCATCTATTATCAATCTGGTGATATTTTAGCTGACTGGTACTCAACCAACTTGTCAAATATAACAAACTGTTCTATACACACAATTTGATCGTACAGAACACTCTCGTCAATCTTGAGTGATGACAAAAGAGTTCAAAGAAAGTTCGGTCTTTTGAATTTCACCCTACCAAAGAACCGCTCTAAGGATTTTCTAGCAAACATTTGCAAAATTCCTAAAGATTCAGTTTGCTTGTTAAAATCTAGTGCAGTTCAATAAAATTCATAATTGGCGAAACTTACGACCTTCGGACTCAAATTCCTCCTTCTCAAACTTAGAAAGTATTGTTTTACTGATGATGAGAGAAAGCATTCTTTAGACTTAGAAATGAGCTTTGTTTTCAAATTGTGTATTGCTTCAATAACCTCAACAACCTTCCACTTTTCAACTGTAACTGCCTTGTTGTGGAAAAAAAAGCCAAGCCTCGGGCAAATGGTTTTCCGTAAATGACTTCACAATAAATTGACAATGCGACTTCAATGGCTTAAACGTTTTCTAAAATGGTTCTACAACAGGAAGAAGAGATAACCATTCGTTTTCCTGTATTAAAAAAAAATGTTCCTGTTCAACAAATTGAAATAAGTTTTCTGCTCTCATGGTCAACAACTGGAAATAAGAATAGATATGGAAATAATCCTCTCAACATTGACTGAAAGTATGCCAGTAGCGGTTCAAATAGTGTTATCGACAATTTGAGCTAACCATCCTATCTTGAGTATATCATGGCCCAAGCTCTATTTAAGTTTCATGATCACATTCTAAACTCCTTTCTTAGAAATGCTCCCGAAATTACAATTGGTGTCATCGGCACATAGAGCAACAGAGTTTTCTCACTTGCACAGAACTTATTGAAATACTTGATTGAATATGTGCGTACAATATTAGCTGTTTCCCCAAGCAAATGTTACCCCTTCTAATACATTTACCTATATACATTTTGCATTACACTACTGGAAAGATCTTAATATTTTTATAGATTGATTCGTTGGTCATGACTGAGATTAAGTTGGTTTGCTGTATCAGAAGTTCAGAAGTAGGATAGCGTTAATATGATCAACATAATTTCCTCGGTTTCAGTGCGCCCACAACTAACTTTTGTTTCAAATATTCACTGAATTAATTTAGATGAACATGGGTTAGGTTTAGAGCTAGCATTATGCTATATAGTTTGAAAGCGAAAGTCCCTTCTGTGGCAGATAATTTGAGGAGAATCTTCATCATTGCTACACAACTATTAAGATTAGCAACCTGATGTTCATAAGACCATTCACAACTAGTGTTTGTAAGTGTTATTAGAACTCCAGAGAAAGAATTCTTATTTTTGTCACTATATATTTAAATTAACAAAACGGAAATAACTGGATTTAATTTCAATATGGTAGTAAAATTGTGCATTATTTTAAAACTAAGAGAGTAGAGGTCCAGCTGAATGTCTCTTATTCTCACGATGCTTTGTAAGTAAAATAATAATGAAAAAGTACAATATTTAAGAATTTTAAAGTCTTAGTGGCCTACTGTCATCAGAAATTTACAAAAAGGGTATTAAATTTGACATGACATATTCAGATAAAATAAACGGCATACTATCAAAGTTTTAATCAATTAACAATTAAGCTAAACCATTTATAATTCCATAGATTTCCTTATTCCACGCTTTAAACTTAAAAATACATTACTATATCATACTTTGAAAATCTCAAATAAATTAAACATTAAAGTTTTATCTTAATTTTATTGCCAGTTTTTGATCACAATTATTCAAAACTGTACTCACATGAAAATAAAAAAATGTGCATTGAAATATGTACACATTTTTTTAAAGTATAAAATAATTTGTAAGAAATGGGAAACTGGTTAGTAGAGGAAGCCATCCATTTATGGACGCATTTAATAATAACTTTACTTGTTTTCAAGGAACCACGTAAAAATATTAAGGGTGACAATAATTAGAGTGGATTAAGGAAAGATGCCTCTCGGGGGAAGATGCCTACAATAGTTTAATTGCAAAATACGGCCCTAGATGGAAAATTTGTATGGCGTGAAAGAACTAGTCAGTATTCTCCCTCAAGGGTTGTGGTGAATGTCGCGTGGAGACGAAGCAAGTACTTTTAAAAAAAACTTTTGTAGCCTAAAAATAATTTCCTCTAGTCAGTAAACAGTTTAGGTTTCTTGCTAATTCCATGACAGAGTACAAAATGGACTTGACTATTCAATAATTACTTAGACAATATCACAAAGAAGCCATGTTTGTGGCTAGAAACATGAGAAGTGGCGTCTTGCTCCGAAGGTGGGGAAAGATACCCACTACCTAAATGCATTGCACCAAATAAGACTCTTGTTATTGTTTCCATGTAAGACTCATTTGTTTGATCTATCTCTTTTGAATAGAATGTAGTCATACGAGAACAGTTGTAATTGGTAGTGTACGTACGTATTCAATATAATTTGAAAGTCTTTTATGGCCTTTAGGCAAGTTTGGCTCAGGTCGGAATAGAGATTGGGTGAGCATGTAGGAAAGAAGTCGGCCAAGGCCATCACCATCCCAGCAGTAACCTTATGTGATTAAGGATAACCATATATAATCTTCGGTCTAGATAATCGCAGTGGGGGTTGAACCCAGAAAATTCCTAACACGAAGCCAATGCTCTACAAACTGTGTACGGCTACTCAATACATGTTTAATATATGATATACGTTTTTCCATATCACACAAAATTTAAAATCTTTTCTGCATTAAATTGGTGTTGTAGTGTACGGAAGTGGCACTACTCTATTTCTTTCTTTAATATTTCTAGGTTATTGTATTAAATTAATGTTGACAGTGTAAGTTCGGCAATCTTATATAATACCTAATGGTTAAATAATTTTTATTGATAGTTGAATTATGTTATGTGTTTGCTAATAAAAGCGTACTTTACTTAAAAGTGGTTTTAAAAACTCCCTGCTACAAGGGAAAGGGAAAGAATTTGAAGTCACCGCCCGCTGTATCTAGATACAGCGGGTGGTGGGTGAAAGCTATTTCCGTGCTTATCCAGTTTGGATGATAAGAGAAGTTCAGTGGGAGGTGGGAGGTTTCTCCTATGCTATATAAAGAGTGAGTCATAGCCTTGAAAGAAGTCAGTCTGTGAAACAGGTCAATCAAGTCAGTCAGTATGTTGCAGTAACTCTCGTCGTTTGTAACTAAGGAAGGGATCGCGGATAGAACCATGTGACAAATGAGTCGGGTGTCGAAGCCAAAAGCCCCGGTCTGGCTTTATGGTTCAAAGTTGTTAAGAGATACCTGTAGTTTCGAGAAGTTTTATAACTTATATTTCGTTGTTTTTTAAGAGTGCCAAAATGCGTTTATTTGAGACTATAAATCAGATTGAATAGACTTATCTCCATGGAAGTTTCAAGATTTAAAGGTAGATTACCCACAAGTATATTTAGCATACAAATATCTGAAGTATGAACTCGAGTACGTTGCGACGCATTACTATTGAGGATATGGACGATTTAGGCCTTTGCGTCTGGGTTAATGTGTGGATGGGTGACAAAATTAAAGCTATCCCTGTTCAAGTACGTTGCGACGAATTACTATTGGGGAACTTCTGTTACCGGGTTGCGGCTATAGCTTGAGTAAATGGGACCTCTAATGAATAGAAACTTGAGATATAACTTAATCGAGATTTTTTGAATTATTTGATTACTGGAGAAATTTGCTGAGAAGTTGTTTTAGAATTATGTGGGTCAGACTGCAGCCCGAAACGGCATCTTTTGTCTTCCAGGTATTAAAGCAAGTCCTCATGGTTTTGTTTTTGTTAGAGTCTGCTCGAAATTCAGTTCTATTTTCCTTGTAGACGAATGCCGAGATGGTATGCTAGTTAAAAACCAAGTTCGCTTTCACATTGAGATTTTAAGTTGCTCAAAGAGAGTATGTGAAGTGTTATGAGCTCTGTAATAAGTGATGTAATTAAATTCATGATATTTACTTATTACATTATTCATTTTATTACCTCGTTACTAAAAAAATTGAATCAGAAAACTTTCATTGAGAATTTTAGCAAACGCAATTTCCCTTCTTGAAATGTGCGGATTCCTTAGGATCATAGACCGTCGAAGGCAGAGAATTTAAATAAGGAAGTGAGTTTATTTTTTACTTGAAAGATATAAATGTTGATATGTTTTGTTTCCCCGAGGTTAGGTAGGGTTGACCTAGTGCTGAGATCCGGGCTAAACAATCTCAAAGCGTTTTGTTGTTCTTTTGAGTTTGAAAGTTGCAATTAACAAAAAAACATTTTTAAGACCACCGGGCTCTATCCGACATCCATTTTAGCACTAGCCCAGACATGTTGGACTCCCCTAAACCCACCCGATCGTCGTTTGCCTCTGACAGCAACACCACTGTCTTCCCAAATGTTACCTACAAGGTAAAGAATATGCATTTGAATACCTCCCGTAAATCACTAGCTACTAGTCTCAAAGGTAAGAAATGTGACCGTAAGATGCCCGATTTCTCTGGAAATACTCATGTCTTCACGAAAGCTATCAATGAATTCCGTAAGCAATCAAAACAGGTGTATTCTTTGCCTCCTTCCCATGCCATTACCTCAACTCCTCACTACCAAACCAGTATTTCGTCATCAAACGATAGAAATATGTGTCAAGCTTCAGCACATGAAATATTTCATAACGCAGAGCATGAAGTTTTGAATATCGCTTCTGAAACACAATTCGCTGGTCTGTCAGCCAGTCACTCCTCTGCATTTGCATCTCACAGTACTGGGCAAGTGACAGTAACCTAAAAAATGACAGTAACCGGTGCCACTATTAGAGACGTCTTCATGATATTACGAGAATTATTTAATGAACATATTCCCTCTCTTTCATCCAAAACTGACCCGAATACAGTCTGTTCGTGATAAGTACACTAAAATTGCAGTAATCAGCTGAATCATCTCCAACGTTTTAGATGATGGATTACAGTAATCGAACGCCAACAAGACACTTACATATAACGTTCTGGAACGCAGGTGGAGTTTTTGAACTCGGCAGGAACTCAAATATTTTCTACATGAAAAGCAGATAGACATTTTACTGATCAATGAAACTCAGTTAAAACTTCTAAATTTCAAATTACACCACCTATCGAACGGACAGACCTGGCTTTGAGGGAGTCACAATGGTTCTATTTAAAAGTCACTTAAAAGTACAACAAATCAACATACCAGCACTGCAAACTTTAGAAGCCACAGGAATTCGCCTATAGTCCGAACTCAGAAATCATCCTCATTGCTGTCTATAAAACACAGGATATTCCTCTAAATCCTGCAGACATTCGCACTCTGAACGCACTAGAAATCATATTATCCTAGTTGGTGATCTAAACTACAAACATCCTCATTGGAATTCTCACATTCGTTATACCTCTGGACCAATACTTTAGAATGCCTTGCCGACTTTAGATGTCTACCAGGCCTCTACCACCGAAGCTACTTTCTTTCCTCGAGGTGGGGGACGTCCTGATATTCTGGATATACCTCTAGTTAAAGAAGTTACTATACCTGAAAGACCACAAGCAATCTTAGCTTTAAACTCTGATTACATCCCGGTGTGTCTCAATATACACCATTTACAATCACCTGATACGCGAGATCTTCCTCTACTACACACTACTAGTTGGGACCGGTTCAAACAATACTTTGTTAATACATTGTACACCACTATGAACTTAACTTGTCCTGAAGATATCGCAACTGCAGTCGGCCTTATTACTGCCAACATCTAATCATCCATACGTATCACCACCTCCACTTCTAAACTACGACCAAAAAATTTCTGCGGACATCACATCAGAGGAACTTAGAACTCATGTACACATAACTATGAAGCATTGGGATCGCAAGAGATGGCAACAGACCAGACAGCCGCAATACAAAACCATCTGGAATAATCTCAAACGTCGGGTCCACAAACTTATAAAACATCTTACTGCACAAAAATGGTCAGACGAACTCCAAGATAGTCATCATCTGAATCACGAGTTCTGGGTTCTGAGCAAAGCACTCACAGAAAAGGATGCCACCAACACTAACCGCCCGCTTCATGGACAGAGAGGACTAGTTTACAATGTTAAGGATAAACCTGAAGTTTTTGCTGACCAATTCCAAACCAAATTTAGACTAAATCTTTACGACGAATACACTATTCGTCTAGTCAATCGACATCTACATTCCAGCAATTACAATAACCCATTCGATCCACAGTCTTTAATCAAATCTAGGGAGCTCCAGCTAACCATCAGAAAAATCCGGGGACGGAGTGCTGCTGGTCCAGATGGGATCCCTGCTATGGCGTTAAAACATCTCCCTCGTAAGATGCCAGTCATTTTGAGTAGACTTTTCAACGCGAGCTTGCAATACAGCCATTATCCCTCTCAATGGAAAATAGCCAAGATCATTATGATCCCTAAAGTTGGTAAAGACACTTCAAAATCACAGGCCAATCAGCCTCCTTTCAGTTATTAGTAAACTCTTCGAATGATTCCTTAAGATACGCTTATTTAACGACATACATGATCGCAACCTATTCCGCAACGCATCAATTTGGTTTTCGGCCACAACTCAACACCGCCGCACAGCTAGTCCGAACAGTCGAAAAAATTACAGTCCAGTTCAACCGACGTGGACATACCTTTGGCATCTATTTGGATACAGCCAAAGCTTTTAACAAAGTATGGCATAAATGACTCCTGTTTAAGCTCGACCAGCTAGCCTTTCATCACCAATATCTCTGAATCATTCACTCATGTCTCCATGGACGCTCATTCTTCGTCTCATACGATGGAAGAAAATCTCAAGCCTATCCCATCACCTCTGGGGTACCACATTTGTGGATGACACTGCAATTTATGCTTCTTCCCACAACATTCACTTCGCACTGACAAAACTGCTGTAGTTCATTTCACAAAAGGTCGACCTAATCCTCCACATTAATTAACAGTTTCTAGTACTCCAATACCATATAGCCAAAGAGCAACTTATCTGGACGTTGAACTGCATCGAAGACTCACATTTTGTCCACTCATCCGAAATACTGCAACCAAAGCATCTTAACGAACCTGCTCCTTGTATCCAGTTCTTCAAAATGATAATGGTCTTTCTCACAAAACCTGGCTTCATGTTTACAATATGATGATAAGACCCTACACTGGCTTATGCAGCTCCTGCCTGGCAGCATGCCGCCAAATCGAATCATATACTCCTGCAAATCGTGCCGCAAGAATACTGACTGGGCATCGAAGAGACACCATTCTTCAATTACACGAAGACTTAGATATCCCTATGCTACAGGATATAATAGATTCACAGTGTAGAGCCTTTTGGTTCCGGAGTCGCAATCTTCAAATGAAATTCTACATAACTGGTCATCGACCAATCACCTCGTCACATTCACAAAATGTCTCATCCCAGCTAATTCCAAATCACTTAATATTCTTTTCTGGAAGGATATCTCTTACCACCTTAGCCTCACTGACTAATTTATAACATCATAGTCTCACTGACCTAACATCTGAACACCTGAGCTACGACACTTAATCCCTACTCACCTCCTGATCAAACAGCATAGCGACATCCTATCATCTCCTATACTTAAATCAATACCCATATTCACTTCACATTGAAGCCATGGGTTCCGCAAAAGCCCAAAACTTCCGAATCTTAAACGCTGATCCTCCTCCTCCTTCTGTGGCAAAGTAAGAAAAGGGGGAAAGTGGGCAAAACAGTGTATGTTCCATTATCACATATGGGAGAGAAATCTCGCTTTCAAGCAGATGTCATCAAGGTGGACATTGTAACAAATATTTTCTGAAGTGGTGGAAAATGTCCATATTGTTCATGTATTTTAGTTGTATTAGAGATAATGTAGACATTGAAGTTTCACATTATAATTTCACAATTATTGTCATATGTCCTAATTATAATGTATTAGGCATCTTCTCCGAAATGAATGGACATCTTACGCTGACGTGTTAGTTAAGATGCCTATTTTGAGGTACCAAATTAAAAGCCCTTATATCTATTGTGTAAACATTTAGCTTGATTTACTTACTTTTATCAGTATGAGCATGAATGTTCAATATACATTTGTGTAAAATTTCCGTTGTTTTTTTTTTTTTTTTATCATTATTCCACAATTGAAGACCTGGATTAAAAAGCATTGCAAGTCCACTTTTTTCGTATTTGCATTTTTTCTGTCGGTGTTTTCCACTTCAGAAACCCTTCTTTAATACAAAATAATTTCCGATAACATATGAAGACCTGTTTTACCTTCCTCCTGAAAAGTATACTCCGGTGAACTTGGGATGTTTTTCAATTCAGGTCTTCAATTATTCCTAGACTAAAATATATGGCATCTTCACTCAGTCCACTATATGCAACACCAACCGAAAATGCAGTTAATAATAATAATTGATTTCTCATATTTTAGTAAATATATGTGAGATAATATGCGTTATCTTTCTACGGGATCAGTAGATTATTCCTCAAAGAATTGAGTGAAGTGTAATAATCGCATTTACATTGTAACTTGGCTGCGGGAGAAATTTAAAATGTACTTCCACTAGTTGATACTGGTATTTATTTGGTGAAAATTTATGAATTTTCTTTGGTACTTTTAAATATCTATGTATACTACCATCTATGTATCTTATATTACAGACTATCTTTCTAGCCAAATTTCATTTTGTCTGAAGGTGGAGTATTTGAAAGATAGTCTATCTATTCATACTTCTAGCTAAATGTGGCTACTTTCGTCCTTTCCATAAAGGGTTATCGGGTGTGAAAATTGAAGTTGATTTAGTTTGGTGAGAATCGCTTATTTATTTGAAAGATGGTGATCCCTCGGTTTTATATTTCAGTTCAAGCTATCGCCTCTGTGCAACTGTGACAACAATATCAGAAAACGTTAGAACCGGCCAATCAAGGACTGAAATTAAATTAACCAATTCTGCTTCTTCAATACGTTTTCCTAATATGACAGTCATATTTTAATTATATTGCACAACTCCTTAAAAAAATAACATTGTCAAAAGCTAACGACTGATAATGTTAGTGTATTAAGGGAAGTTAGGTACTTGGCAGTTGATAAGTAGATGACCTTGAAGCTAATGGTAGCTTCGAAATGTTCTTTAAAAACTTAAGAAAAGAGAATAATGTAAAACATATGTATTGTTAATACTTTTTTGAGTTTATAGATTTAAAATTAATAAATTCATAGCTAATATTGCCAAAGAAATAAGTGAAATGTGAGTTTCTTAAAAAATAATTTGCAATTACGAAACTTAAAATTATGTATTGATCACAATACTATCATATTATGTTACGAAATGTCTGTATATATGAATCTACGTGTCAGCATAGACCACCATCAACTTGAAAACAGGTTAAATCTACACGAACAGGTATTGCACTGTTGTTGTTAAAGCTAGTCGTTGCATGCAATGCACATGTGTGGACTCTTTCACTAAACAAGATATTTTTTTGTGGGGAGTAAGGTTGGCTGTACAACTTGTCGCATATGTTTCTTTGACCCTATTCGTTGCACACACTAAATTTTAGAAGTATTGAACACCCGAAAACATTCACAAGCAGGTTCACAGTTAAAGTCACATAGTATTGTATGTAAATATGCCGCATCAACTAGGGGATAATATTGTAAATATGACAAATAAGAAAAAAAATTAAGCAATAGAAAATGTGTAGGCTATCTGGGCATTTTACTGGACTTTTAATACAACCAGGTTATGACAGACATCGTTGTCCTTTTGTAACTATATTTTTTTCTCATTGTTCATTTGCACATTCTTCATGACACCAATTTCCACAGCAACTACAACATACCAATACTTCATCTACATTTGAATTTGAATTTTATGTATGGTCTTTAGACATCTCAGGCTGAGGCCGGAATAAGATTGGGGAAATGGATATTGGTGAGTAGTCTATCAGTGCCTCTTTTGTAGATACCATCCCGGCATTTGCTTGCTGTGACATTAAAAACTTCAGTCAGGATGAGCGGCGTTGGGATCGTTCCCGGAACCTTCTGATCTTTATCTCCATAATCAACACTTTAAACCTTTTTACTGTGTGTTGTCAAGATCAAAATCGTTGTTCCTTTTTTGGATCTGAATGTTTTACACGCCTTTCAGTGGTGACCAGTGCACTTGCAAGTTTTGCACTTTTTGAGTTTCGAATTCAATAGCTGGGCAGTAACTTCTGTTCTCGTTCACTCACCTTCGCGCTAGTTAAGAGAAGGAAAATAAAATTGTGCATTTCTAATTCCACAACCACATAGCTCTTCATTGCTACTGTTATTTTCCCCCCTGAAAATCCTATTCAAATGTTTCCTTGGTGATGTAATCCTATGCACAAAATAGATGTGACAATGTGAGCACAAGATACTTATTTCAGACTTTTCTTTAGTTCACAATGGTTTGTGGTGTCCTCAAATCTTGCAATGTTAATTTAACTAATTTCCCGACGTCATACAATGAAGAAATATTGCACAGCGACGTAAGTCGGGTGAAAATACAATATGCCATTGTTACTTTCATATATTTCTATATGCTTCTATATTTTAAAAGCATATTTAAAAAAAAAATAATATGAATTTCTATATCCTAAAATAAATACTCGCCTAAAACGATGCGGCGTTTGGTAGCAAAACACTTTAGAATTTGCAAAGTAAAGTGATTTCTAATAAACGTGACACAAAAATAGTACTGCCTCTCAAATAAAACTATTTTCACGCCTTAATATGTGCTTCAGTATGAAAACAAGATGGCTATTAATTTCACATAGATTGAAAA
>JAGDQP010058677.1:0-12515 GCA_022664845.1 Lepisma saccharinum
CCGTGTTCAGAAATATTTTGGTTGGACTTCGTGTCAAACTACTGTGTTTACTTTCTTAAAAAAATATATGTTTTTATATTTTCATATTTTACATAAATAATAAATATTTTAAATATAAATATGCCTTTTAAATATGATAGATCTAATTTGCAAAAATTAAAAGAATGTATTTAAACAAATTTAACTCCTAGAGTGAGACAACACATTTTTACAAAATTCACTATTTCTCTTGTAGAATAAAATTCAATTGCAGCGTTATGCAGTAAAGTTTCGATTTATAGAATGAATTCTCACTACTTTAGTAACACCTTGTTACGTGCGATATAAAAGAATTTTATTCAGTTTTCTGAGATAAAAATGTCTATAATACCTAAACCCATAATATCTATAATGCCTATAATACCTGAAAATATTTATAATAAAGTCTAATTTTTAAGTACACTCGCGTACTTAAGATCTACAGCATGAACTTTGCGTAAACACTATATCTCTTCTTGAATACGTCTGTTTTTATGTACATTTGCGGACTTATCTACAACTTGAGTTATTTCCAGAGACTTAGTAAGTTTCTTCTCAATTGAAAGTACAAATAAAGCATTTAGCCTATCAGTGCCAGTTCTATTACGAAGGTAATCTTTTACTTGGAGCAAACTAAAAAATGTTCGTGCACATCCAGCTGTTGATGGGGTATGCACATCGCAATAACACACAGTTTATGCAATTCGTGAAAAGCAATTTTGGTACGCCACACCCGGACCCCACATGTGGGTGTGGTGTACCCACATGTGGGGTCCGGGTACCTGGCGCTAGGGGTCGTCGGGTCGATCCCTGCTCATGCCATGTGAGCTTTGTGGTGGACAAACACCGTGTGCGTGGGTTTTCTCGGGATGCTCCCGTTTCCTCCCACTTTCTTCATTCCACCAATTCATCCCATCATCATCCATACGGCCTGAGCCATAGCTGCCTAAAGGCCTTAAAATAAAAAAATACTAAAGTGCCCTTTCTAATTATGCGCGAAAGAAGTTGCCTGAAACGCTGGGTATGTCATTTTGCCGTGCGTTCTCAAACACTTCAACAGTTAACTATCCTTATATTGAAATTATTCCTCTTTGTAACTACCACACCTTGTTTTGATCTTGATGTAGATGGCACTAGACTTACGTTGTCTTCTATTTCTAAATTATTTGAGATAGAAGCAGCATCGTTATCCGCTTGTTCTATGCGCATCGCTAAATCCACAACCTTTGCCAGAGTTAAATCCTATTCTGATAGTAAATGTCTCAAATAAATAAATAAATAAAAAAAAAAACTCTACGTAAATATTCTGAAATTGTTTGATACTGCCTTTGTTATAAATAATGGAAAGAATATCGTGTTACTGTTTCATTGACTTTCTTAAAGGACAGTTGTAAGAGGATGTCCTTCACATTAACAAACTTTTTGAATGACACTGCAGAATGACATAAATTTGTGGACCTATTACTGAAATTAAGGTGCAAGCTTTCTCCCGTTATCTCTTTTTCCATCCCCTTTAATGTTGCTAAAGCGACAAGTGGGAAATAAATTTTACAGGCTTTTCTTTAACTCACTTCAACAGTGTCCTCAGATCTTGCAACTTAAATTTAACTCATTTCCCGACGTCATACAATGATGAAATATTGCACAACGACTTAAATCGGGTGACAATACAATATCCCATTGTTACTTCCATGTATTTCTATATTTTAAAACCATAGTTTATTTTTTCTAAAATAAATACTAACCTGCAACGATGTTGCGTTTGACTGGTTGCAGAACACTTTAGGATTTGGGTGACAGAACATCAGCGTATCATATATAGCGTAAAGAAAAAATATCCGAACACCAAAATAACTAAAAAAAAATAGAACAATAAAAAGAACTTTTTGGAAACATGCTTTTCCTTAAAAATAAAATAAGACAATTCCAAAAAGTAAAAAAATAATAATTTTGTTTTCAAGAAAATTACTTTTATTTTTTTTAATTTATGCATGACTAAAAGGAAAAGCAAGGAGCGCTCTCATTTATAAATTTTTCAATTATTTTTTTTAAAAGAACGCATGTTTTTAAATATTTTTTTTTATTATTATTTTTCATCTGTGATAATCTCATAATAATCAGACGCTGTATTAGAGTGATTACCTTTACATTTCCGTCAAAACCATCCTCATAGTTGCCTCTTTTACCGCCGTCATCGAAAAAAATATACGATTATAGGACAATAGAACTAACCTGTTTCGTAGTTGTTTCTTTAGTTCCTTATAGGCTTGTGCAATCGCTTATGAGCTTGTCAATTAGTGGTAATTCTGCACTATTGCAACCTACCTACCTCTATCACAACTTCACATTGTCGAATACGTTGTAAGAACTCTTGTTGTTCGTAAAATACCGCAGCCAAGTTACTATAATAGGCCATTTTTTTATTTAAAGGAATAGCCTTTTCATAAGCCTTATGGCACTATCAAACTTTCTCTGACGATGAGCTTCGTTTCTCAGTAACCTCTGTCTATCTACTAGTGGGCAATTTTCTATTTCAAGTTTTTTCAAGGCTCGTGTTTGATTGTTCTTTCTCACCATTAGACAGTGCGCAAGACTGTTGATTGTTTTGCCTTATATTCCCTCATCTGTACCTGTAGCAGCAGCAGCTGCATTTTCCCTTGTGCTCAGTTTCTTTAAAGTATCCGCAAAAATCTGCCGTGTTAATGTAGCTTGATCATGTCCCAGTATATTCTGTTATGTTTGAATAGCTGTTTCTCCCAAACTGTATTTGCCCTCAGCTGATTCCTCCGTTTGACTGCCTACATAACTATTTCCTATTTGATCGATTTCTGAGTTCACCGAAAAGTAAGTTTCAGATAAACTGAGGTTTCCTGTGTGAACAGAATGTTGGTTTTCTCTGTAAACCATGTCTTCCAAATGCTTTTCGTGCCAATGTTGACTTACATGTATTTGCTTTGCCATCGTAATGTGCCAGACATTTAAACCGTCCTGAACTTGTTGTTTAAATTGGTGCTTCAGTAGCATAATTTCTTCCCTGATATTCTGCATTTGTTGTTCCAACTTACGTATTCTATTATCGAGTTCAACTGGGAAGATGTCCTTTGTCATTATGTTAACCGGAATCTGTTCAGTCAATCTTGTGTGACAGCCTGGTGTTAAACAATCAAGTCCCGATTTACCTATTATTGTTTGTGTAGGTATCTGATCTGCCACAAAAATACAACGTCTTTAATGTATCATAAAATAGTACATTTAGTTGTAGTTCCCCCAATACAGATAGTGTCGTGTTGTTAACTAAAAGTAATGTTATTGAACTTGGTGTTAGTATTTTACCATAGTCTAGCATCTCCAAGAGTTGTATTGTCATTATGTTCACCATAGAGCCCGTGTCACACAACATGGGACTTACATAACTTCTAATTTGTAGATCGATGATCGGTATAGTCGACTGTGATTCATAATATGTATCCGTATGCTGAGGGTTGTCGGTGAACAAAAGATCATCCAAGTAGACGAATTGTAGCCGTATTTCATTTCTTTCATCCACTACTTCTGGTGTTTTACCATTTACTGTCTGCATCTTGCGGAAGAAACAGCAGGTCTTAGAGTTCTAGAACTGCGCCAAGTAAAAGGTGCATAAATTCTCTTCACACGTATAATGATATGTTACATTCCAAGAAGGATTAGGTTTGTCAAAAGCAAATCTCAGCCAAGTCTAATTCCAAATAAAGATTCCTAGATTATGTTACGTTCAAAAGATGGAAGGTAGGTTTCCTCTAAGAGAATGAACATCTACTAAGATAATAATAATCTCAAGAAGACGTGTCGAACCATAAAGTAAGTGATGTTGACTTCATGGTTAGGAAAATTAGAATCAAATCACTGAAGCTAAAAGTATTTGACAAATATGCAGATGGTATTTAGAAAAGGATTCCTCAAACATGTGTAGGAAGTGAGCCAATTGATATTGTGTTTTGTTATTTATAAACATCGCAGTCTGAAAAGCTTTGAGAAATCTAAATCATCAAAGAAATAAGCTGTTGAGTATGGAGCCCAAAATGATGCAACACTGTTGTCTATCGATCTTGATGTTTACTAGGGTTCTTTAAAAAATAAAGCTTTGTTACAGACATATTTTTTTAATTGGTCGTGTACAAAAGCAGAAAGTAAAGAAGGTAGGAAACTTTCTTTCGATATTTATCTGAGAGGAGTGGCGAGGGTGGAGTCACCAACTTGTCTTGAATGTAAAAGATGGCATAGTAAAAGAAGAAAATCTCCCTGCTCAACCTTCAGAGACTGATGATCGCATAATTGTTCACTTACCATATATTGTGATGAATCCCTACCCAGTACTGATTTATTCGACGGATATAAATGTTTTTGTAAATGCTCTGTATTTCCAAGAGACTGAATAAAAAGTAAAGGCTCTAAATATACTATTGGTGGCATTCTGCGTTGGACAAAACTTTAGATATGTTCCAATACACTCTCTTCCATTCATTGACAGGTTGTGTCAAAACGAGCAAAGTGAAAGCGAAATTAGCTGAACTCAAAGTTGTAACATCCCATTTGAAAGATTGTGTGGTTTTGGTAAAAAGCCAATGAGTGAAGAGATGGAAAGAAATGCAGAATTCCTGGCTCGTACACTTGGATCTGATCTCTGCTGTATGGATGCACTGCATACCATCAATATTATCACAAACATATAAGAAATTTTCAAGATTTAGCACCGATTTCGCCATCAACCCGGCTTCACATAACAAAAAGCTACTTTCAGTGCTACAAGTTGGTGAATGCTGTGGATGACTCTGGGGATCCATTAAATTCTGGATACACAAGTGGACGGATTTTTGATCCTAAAAGTGACTGAAGATTTCACAGTACCTAACATTATGAATTTCCCTAGTCCTTACAAGTGTTTAAAATGTTTTAGGGACAGTGTCTGCCCATATAGAAGGCTAAAAATTGATGAAATGTGATAGAATGGGATATTACACTTCCAGTTAGTGAATTCATCTGTTGCATTCCGTTGAAAATGTTTGCACTTATCACAGACATACATTAGAAAGAGTCGTTCAGATGACAGTGTATTTTAGCGTTAGGTCATTCTTTAGTATCACCCTCTAAATTTACAATATGGAATGATAGAAAATATAAATAAATACCTGTACAAACTCTCGAAAGAATTTCGTAAATGGCTAAAAACTAGTTCGTGTTTGTAGATTAGAAATGATAATGGGGGAATGTTTGTCATTATATCCAAAGAAGAATACCATGAGAAAGTTAATATTCTTTCCACTACGAATTATGAGGAAATTAGGTAGACAAATTAGACAGTTCATACAAAATTCACTCCATCTAAAGACATCCAGATAAACATAATCTGATTGCACCAAATCCATCGCTGCCGATAATTTAGATCTTCCTAAGGTCCATAAACAAGGTGTTTCACTTCGTCCTATTATTTCAGGTCTCAAACATCCCGTATAGCTATTAGCAAGATAATTGGCTGAACGTTTAAGTACACTAAACTACAAATTCGAATTAACTACCAACAATTCTTACGATATGAAAATACGCATTTATTCCTTAGTAAACGCCGATAACAAAAATTCCGCTACCATTGACGTAGTTGAAATGTACAGTTCAATTCCTATCGAATTTACTTTCTCATGTACAATGACATATCTTTCCAAAAATAAATTCACAGCATTGGAGATAGATGACATATTGAATTTAATTTCACTTTGCATTACAACTAATATTTTCCAGTTTGAGGAGAAATGCTACATCCTTCATCTTTTTTCGGAGTTCTCCCGTTTCCTTCCAATTTCACATACAAACTTCCAGTTGAGTTTTCCATGCAGTCCTGGAAATGTTCCACGTCTTGAAATTTTTATGCACATCTGTAGAAGCATCTCAGAAGTGTTCAATCAGTGCAGGGTAGCACTTCCATAAAGTTTCAAATACGGAGAGGCCAACTACCTGATATCGAAAACTTTAGTAATATTGTAAACCAGAATATCTAGTTCTGACACAAATTCAATTTCTCGCCTAATTTTTGGTTACCTTGAATACACACACACTGAATAATTTCTCTATAATATTCTGATAATGAACCATCTGAAACTGTACTGACAAGTATGTAAACAGCTACTTGTTGCTGGGAGAAGTGAAGCAAGCTTAGGTAAGCTTGGTAATTGCCGAACACAAGTTAAAATAGAAAGACAAAAGAACGAAAGCAAGTTCTATAATACACAAGCTTACAATGAACTCTTTTTCGTAGAACTTCGTTAATGATGACTTCTTGATATAGTTGGTTTATTGTCAGTGGTTCCGAAAAGATCATTGTCTATTTGGATCTCTGCTTCAAATATTAGTAGGGTAAGATTATTGGACCCTGTTAACGACCTGAATGTTAATAGTGGTTTGTAGTACTTGCAATATATATGCTATGCAATATACCATTGGGGGGTTTTTATTGCGGAAGAACTAAGGTGTAAATGTTTGCTTATATGGCTGATAGACTGCATTAGATACGTTGGTTATTGCTGTCATCTGGTCGACGCTAAGAACCATACGCTTATAATAATACATGGAATCTGATTGAATAGTTAATATTACGCTTATAATAATACATGGAATATGATTGAATAGTTAATATTTAGCATGGTTTGTCTTTAGCTGTTGCACCCTAAGCACAATCTTTGTCTGAATGGGCTTTCATGCGGTTGAATTACGTTACGTATATAATTGACATTGAAACTAACCTATGAATTTGCATGTATTCGATTTAGCTTTGGGTTTTCTTTATTAATAAAGCATGTTGAAACTAATCGTAGCATCACAGATTAAGTTGGGTTAATGTTTGATTGCATTGATTAACATAGTACGTACTACTTACTAATAGTAATATATTTCCGGAAACATTGTTTGCAAACTGTTTCCCGACGTGTTTTTGTGTTTTCTAAATCTTTACATCGAAATATTTCCCAAATGTTTGCAAACATTTCATAAACGTTGGAAAACATTTAGAAAACAATTTCTTAGAACCGTTAAAAATACGGATATACCGAAATCGGTATCGGTATTTTGGAATACCGAAAATTCGGTATCACCCATACCGAAATAACGATATACCGAAAATACTCAGTAATAGAGCATTGGCGTAGGATTCGGGAGGTCGTGGGTTCGATCCCAGCGATAATCCTGACTCAGGTTTTCCCAGGGTATTTCTTCAGTCACATTAGGCAAATGCCGGGGTGGCACCTGCAACATAGGCCCTGGCCGACATCTTCCTGAATCCTTTCCCCTCCTCTATCCCGGCCTGAGCCTTAGATGCCTAAAGGTCAAAAATAAAATTTTAAAAAGTCAGTACTGTCTCTCCTTTCTCTCTTTATTTCCTTCTTTGGCTATGGCCGGGATGAGGTAGGCAGAAGATGAGGAAGGTTTTGGTCAAGGCTGCTCATAATTTAAAATCGCGCCGTTGCAGTTGCAGATGCATCATAATAACGAAATCCGAATTCTAGGTCTTTGAACCTGTGACCGAAATCGGACGAAGCCACTGGACCGGATATCCGAAACCCCGAAGTTCGGAGTTTTGGATATCCGGATCCTGGTGGATCCGGATCTGGCCATTTCTACTCAACAGTTTTCGAATTACATCAAAATGTTGCTGAAATGCATTTTGTTGCTTGCTTTTATCCCATCGTCAAAAATGCCGCTGCGTGATTGACTTTGTTAATTGACGCGACATGAAGTCGGCGAATCTACAGCAACTGTGTTTTCATTATTAGGAAAGGCCCAAACACTATCTAATTAGAGCGGACCGCGGTGACTCAATGGGTAGAGCGCTCATCTTTAGCGCTTGGGTTCGCCGGTTCAAACCCTCCTCGTGCCATGTGAGCTTTGTGGTGAACAAACACCGTGTGCGTGGGTTTGCTCGGGGTTCTCCCGTTTCCTACCACTTTCTTCATTCCACGAATCATTCCATCATCATCCATCTGGTCTGAGCCTGAGCTGCCTAAAGACCTTCGAGATGAGTTTGTGCGTTAATGTAAATGATTTAATGTGTATTATCAGTATAATATTCTGTAATATGAATAATCAGCTTTGTCTTTCTCACGTCAATTTTGTTTTCTTAGGTGAGATCGCAAACATTTAATTGCTTATCTCTCGTTTAAATATACACAATATTATTACACTGGTAAGGTTAAAAGATAGACATTTCCACCCATTTGCTGTCGACCGGGTGGTTGGTGGTTGTCATTTTTTTTGTATTAAGTTCAATGTTTACCTAACACAAGGTTCTTGTGAATAAATGAATTACATCTATTATTTCGAACTGCACGGTTGCAGAACAAAGTCCTTAATAAAATTCTTAAAATGTATGGGGTGCCTTGACTTCGTAACTATCTACTGGGGCTGGAAGAGTGTTAAGGTGTGAGGACTAGTATATATACACAGAGAATTGACGTGCTACTGTGGTGATGTAATGGGCAGCATACCCGGCCGGCAACGGGGAGATCTGGGTTCGAGTCCCGGTCGCGGCGGTTGTCAATGTTTCTGTATTCATTTCAATGTGTACCTAACACAAGGTTCTTGTGAAAAAAAGAATTACAACTTTAAATGTAGATAAGTACGCCTAAAATTATGCTATGTTTGCATCTGAACCGGAATTTCGGGGGGAACCAGGCCAACCCCTTAAATACATACGTCCATGAGTACTTCCATATCGCTCATTGTTTGTCGGTATTGTGATATTGTTCGGTATTTCGGTATATTGATATGGTTTGGTATATCGGTATGTCGGCACCGGTTTTTCGGTATATCGATAATTGTCGGTATCCAAAACATACCGCCGAACACCCTTATACTTTCTGATGTTTCCAGAGAAAGAAACAATGTTTCTTGTTTCCGATTTGAAATAGAAAACAGAAAACATTGTTTGCGAGCACTTGGGAAACATTCTGTACCAAACCTCGGTTTATGGAGGTAAACCGTCTCCAAACTGATGTAGGCCATAATGATGGCCTCAAATAGTAAATAAGAAATTAAATTACAGAAGTTATAAGTTGTGTTAGCGTACTCCAGCTAGATGAGGCATGGGATGGGTACAAAGTTGTACCTTTTTGCAGGCTCTTGTTCGTGTAAATTGCAGAGTTTATTCGAGATCAATGGAGAAACAACACCACATCTCTTTTCCCAATTGATGAACATGCATGATGTGAGTTACCGACGAATAACAAGTAAATTACAACAGCGTTCCGCAAACTGTGGTTCTTGATGTTTGCCCTAGTTGTCCTCTGAGTCCAGGTTGTAAGTAAACAGATCATAATGACAAATATCCGTCTTTGTTATGATTCTGCCAACGCTAGGGTGAGTATGCGTAGGAGATCACAGTGGCAGTACAGTTTGATGAACTCAAGTAATCGAAATACTGGCCTAGATTAAAATAAGCATTATACCCATACCGACACAGGATGGGGGAGATGATGTTGGAAATTGGTCGGTCGGATGCTAGTGTGTAGGTATCATTCCGACATTTGTCTGGTTTGACTGAGGGAAAAACCCTGGAAAAGTCAGAATGGGCGGCCGCTGCGATCGTTCCCAGGATCACCCGATACTGAGCTACGGTCGTTTGGTAGAACCTACACTTCGGTCGTTCGTTAATTATAATGAATAAGTTACTAATTAAACCAAATACGGTCTTCGTTACTGCACCGAATATAAACGTTCCTCACGAGCATCTGAGGAACCAAAGTCTTAATTTTAAATCCACATTGTCATACAGTGAACGTTTTCTTACGTTGAAAAATCGTAACCGACCATTTTCTATGAACCTAAGTGTACCTGTAAGTTGGACACGTATGATTAGTCGTTGTATTTTCTTTTCTTACAGTATTCAAACCTTGGTTTCTGTGTAAGCTTGACGTGACGTCTCATGTACATCAGTATACGTTTAGTACCTCCGGTGACGATAATTTCTATTACTTTTTTCTATGATACTAATACCTACATATAGCATTCAATTGTAATCATATAAACACAGGTTGAATTCTGTTGAAACATACCTTATTTTTAATTCCTTTTTTTTTTCAGCGAAATATTCGAATCCGCTCGTGTTTGTGATTACAATACAATGCTATGTAGGCGAAAAGTCACAAATTAGTATCACCGAAGAAGCTAATGGAAATAGTAGTCACCACACGTACTGAACGTATATTGATGTACACGAGACCTTGTCACGTCACGCTTGAATCAACCTCAACATATCAAGTTTGACGTCAAGCTTGAATTACTGTTTGCATTAAGCTTGACGTGAAGTTTGAATCATGCTTAATTACTGCTTGATTAAAGCTTGACGTCAAGCTTAAATAAACCTCATCTTCAAGCTTGAACCATGGCTTGATGTGCGTAAACTAGCGTGCTTGATTCAAGCTTGATTCCACCTTTTCGGCTTGATACATCAAGCTGATTCAAGCTTGTAGGCTTGACGATTCAAGGCTGATTCAAGCTTGATTCAAGGGTTAAATGCTATTTGGGAATTGATTAAGGCCATAATATGACCCCTCGCACAGAAGTGTTCGACTCCACCAACGCCGTTTCCTACGTTTATGCAGCATGGCATCTATCACGATATATGACGCACAGCCTACCGCCTGCCGCCACGTCCTCCTCTGAAAACAGCTTTAGTTCCACTAACAGATCTGGACGCGAAACATCTTAGCAACTAGTGTATCGCTGTCGGAATTTTAAACGAAAGTTGAGTCAACAATGCGTCACTACTAGCTTGTTATGTAACACGTGAACTGTAAATACAACTTCAGAAACATATTTTGCCAGGGTGCCGCGGTTAAAGGTACGGTTTCGTTTGTGCGATTGACGCATACGAAGATCGCATGCAACTGCTGTACGCGCCACTGCATTGACACGTTGAAGGGAAATCAGTGAAGGCGGTTTGGTTTACGCGTTGGACGCATGTGCCGCTAGCAATTGTTGAAACGACTCCTTCGGAGAGCAGTCAAGCTGCAGCAGTCGCAAGCGTTACATGGTATTATGCGCAGTTTACATTCGTGTTTTCATTGAATCTTGAATATTTTGTGCCAAATATGAACTTCAGCAGAGATGGGGATTGAAAGCTACGTCAAGAATTGGACGAAAATGCTATGAAATTGTTGGTAAATCCCGAAAGAAAGAGAATACGTGTAAACCTGTAGTACGTTTGGTCTTCAATAGATGGCAGCAGAGTATACAAGAAAATTGAAGTAACACTATTGTTTTAAATTGAATGATAGTCGAGTTTAATTTAAAGTGTTGTTTATATTATTAATGTAGATGTTTGTAATCACATCTAAAATTTCGTTACTGTAAGAAATATTGTTTACAGAAAGATCTTAAACTTGTACTGCGCGAAAAGTAAATCATATAAATGTATCAAGCATAGTAGGGCGTCGCGCGCGCGTAACCGCATAAATGAAACTACCTCACTGCATGCTTCTGTCGCTCACGTTCGCTGAATGCGATCTTCGTATGCGCCAGTCGCACAAGGCGTCGGCTTGTTAAACGAAGAAGCCCGGCTTCGAGTCCCGGCAGGGTTAACACTTTTTTTCTTTCAAAATATGTTTATATGCATTATTAATAATAGTTTTCTTGCACTTTTCGTAGATTATATTAAATATAGTGACCATACGAACGTGGAGGTTAGGTAAGGTAATGTATCTTTACAAAATATATTTTCATATGTTCATATTTATTATTAATAATTCCTTCCTTGCATTTTTCGTAAATTATCTTAAATTAGTGAATATACGAACATGGAGGTTAGATAAGGTTAGGTGAGGTCATTTCTTTACACTCTTTGTTCTTCTCTTTGTTCTTGACGCAACTTCCGTTCAATATTCCGACAGCAATACGCTCGTCTTAGCAACTTGTTTCGAAAATTTTGTTTCTGAAACACGTTTCCGTGTTTTCCAAATGTTTGCAAATATTTAGAAAACATGGAAACATTTTGCAAACAATGTGTTCCAGAAACATGTTTCTGTGTCTGCACGTTGCTTTAGTTCATTCTGCAATTCTTCTAATTTGTTCTCTCCTGCAAGGTCGCCACTTATAGGTCCGTTCGAGTTGCCGTGTCGGTGTCCTGACAGTCTACAGTCCAAACTCGGGCATTTTGACTCTCTGGCTTCCTGCAGGACTGACCGCTGCCGTTGCCAGCTGCATTCCGTCCTCCGGGCAATGAGGTCCCTCCGAGGCTGTTTCCTTACTTGTACCATCATGTGTAAAAAAAAGAAGGGGTGCAGATATTTGACTCACCATGCTGTCTGCTAATGCGGGTCCATCTATGTTCATTCACTAAGCAGTTGCTTGGGTACTAACAGGCCCCACGACGTGAACGTATGGATTGGACATTAGGTGTCTATCCCGGTCGGTTCCCTTAATCCACAGCAAGAGGAATTAAGGGGTCTCTTCCCAGTTAGTGTCAGAAGCCTTTTGGG
>JAGDQP010058679.1:0-12515 GCA_022664845.1 Lepisma saccharinum
ACAAACGTACCCTTTAATACATAGCGCATTGACCCAGTATCTATTCACGTGTATTTGTTTTCCATTATTTCAAACATTTTACAAATAAACATTTTTTTTCCGACTGTTTTAGATCACACTATAAGATCTTATTCTTTTGAATCAAACTTTTGGCCACTGCGCCAGTCTTTGTGGACGAAAGCACTTTTAATCATGCCATCTGGTGGTTCCCTGATGTACTCCAAGGAAGTTTGGTCCAAAAAGCAGTTTGAAGTATCGATAGGTGTACTTGTAAGAATATTCCTGAAACTCTAACCTAGAATATTATTTTAATAATCTAAGAACCTAGGAGTATCCTTATTTGATCCCAAATATTGCTCACATATTGTGGATCTGAATACGATATCCTGTTCTGTGGGGTTATTTCATCGTTCAAAAATGAAATTACTATTTTTATGAATTAGATTGCGGCACAATCACTTCTGGTGACATAAAATCTCTCTTTGTTCTGTGCCTAGACCCAAGGAACACGGATGCAAAATTCGGTGGAAATCAACGCGCTCATGTAGATTTGTATCGTGTTCAAACACACAGATATTAGATTTTATATTATACACCGCAGATTAACGCTTTCTATATATGAATACTGGCGTATTTACACACTATTTTTTTCTTCCCTTATACATATGAAATTACCCTAGCTGCACAGTAATTTCTAACAGCCTAGTTAGTGATTGTAAGGAGCAATTTTCTGCATTATTACATTAGTGACTCCTGGTTTCCACATGCTCCGACCAGGCACGTAACTAGAAGTTGGTTTTGGGACTGCTCCAAAGTGTGTGTGAATATGAAATTTCCATTAAATATATATAGTTACGGCGTATACTTACCTCAATTTTTTAGGTATCACCGTGTATCCATCTAAAATTTATGAAATACGCAGGTATATGGCGTAGTAAGCGAAAGGTTTCGTTACAAGCGAAGCGTATACCCACCTAAAATTGAAGCATTCCCATCCCTGAATATTCCTCTGGTGACTGCTGAGATTTTGTATAAATGCATTCCGCGGGGAACAGAAGCTTTGCTAAGCGCAAATGGTGACCCAACACATGATTAATAATGGGAGAGAATGAATTTCACAGGTGTTCGTGTTTTTTTTTTTTTTTTTTTTGTCCAATACAACATGTATGTAAGGAAAAAGGAAAGAATGTATAGTCAAACACCTAAAAGGATGAAACGCCATTTTGTATTACCTAATTTAAACTACTTCATCGAAATTACGTTACAAGGTTCCTTCAAACAATCCTTTATTGTGTTAAGTCCTAACAATCAGTCAATGTCATGACGGAGAAAATTGGATGCGTAAAGGAATGACACGGGAAACTAAAATAGGGCCTACAGTCAGTTGGCCAAGAAAGTAGCTGAGCTTTTGCCCCCTACCCCCATGCTCTGTCCATCTTGATCTGCACCCACTAAATATATGACACTTATTTAATATAAGAAACAAGTAAACACATGTTACTTTCTCGTCCCTTTCTGAAGAAAGCGACGCTTCTTTGAATTCTATTGTTAATGAAGTGGTCTATTTTTCCAAATAAAAAACTAATGCCAAGGAGGGCATATACCACCTCTTGTTCTTTCCGAGCAGGCGCCCATGTTGAAGGGACCATCCCGGCACTTTTCTGTTGTGAAAAATAATATTACTAGATAATTGGGAACACTATTTTTTACTGGAAAATTTGTGACTTTTTTTTACTCAGAAAGTGGATATTTGAGTCAGGACATTATAAAGAATTTTATTACCTAATTTAAAAAAAGAAGAATTGGTGCCTTACCATTTTTAGTATGCTAGTTAGCCTATGATCGATTCCGTCATGAGGTTTTCTGTGACTTTCTGGATCTGCCACTGTTATATTTTTTATCAATCGCCATTATAGAAAAAGTCTCGCTAAATACACTAAATTATTTCTTATTTACAAATGAATTTACGCTTGTCATTTGTTTGCTCCAGGAAATTTAATACAGGTTTCTTTGCAATCAACACTTCAGCACTTCCTAATGGCATTATCGTCTACACTGGCCGTGTGTCTGGACGAGATATATTTGTTACAAGACGACCAGCGCAAATAAAAACAAAAAAGCAATTAATATATTGAGAAATGTAACTACGTTATCCTCTCAGATATGTTACCATCTTGACAAACTTCTTACATAATAGCACAGGAACATTTACTAAATCAAGCTCTTCTGCCATCTACGGGAAATTTGAATAAACAATAATAAAACAAAAGTACAGCGTTTACAGGGAAAACGAACGTTTATGCTAAAAAAAAAAAATTCGTGAGCATGCAATAAAAACAATATTTGTTACCCATCAATTTGGTGGGGAGAGAAGTTTTTATGGGGTTCTGTCCGCAAAGGACGTATTTTAAATGACGCCAAGTTTCAAGTCATAAGTCAGAAAAACTACAGAAGTTATTAACAAAAAACAGGCGGTTTTCAGTTGTGCTTGGCAAGATGTGTAATACAGACAAATCCTTTTGACACAGACTATCTTCACATCCCGCTTTCTTTGTTCATTCCTTCATGTAATAGCCTTCTCAACTGTTTTAATCCCCTTGAAGTGACATTTCCCCCATCTTTCAATTAGTTAGCATTTGGCTACAGGTACAGTTATGGACAAAAGATTTGTCAGATGTCTGTAACGTACTTTCTAATTTCAAAAAACAAATTTATTCAAACGCCGAATAAATTTGCTGACTTACAAACAAAGGCATAATCACATGACACACTTTTGAGACAAACATTGTCCTGATATGTAGGACGCTATTTGCAAAAATTAAATTTTTCGTTAAATAAAAAAAAAAAAAAAAAAAAAAAAAAAAAAAGTCCAAAAATCTACCAAGTTGTATAATTCGCAAGTTTTATCTCGGAGAGTGATATTTTTGTAACGCATTGAAAACTGCTAACGTTTTAATTTTTGTTAGTAGACGCCGCACAAGGGAGGCGCGAATTTGGGAATTATTCTTTTAAAGACATGCAACAATATTTTTGTCCACAACTGTACCTAAAATATGCACATATACAAATGTTTTGTTATTAATCTGCTGATAATCATTTTTCTGAGGCTACGTTCTTCTTTTTTTTCCTAGCACAAAACGCAACTACTGTACCATAGTGGGTGTGTAGGAAGACGAAGAGTAAGAAACAGTATAAGATCTGATCTCGTGAGACAGTTCATAGATACTGCTAAGTTCACCGGAGCAGCTCTTATCGCTAGCATCTGCTACTTTTTTCTTTCGTAAAAAATGATCATCACATGGGTGAGGAAAGAAAAAACACATTTAAAATAGAAAACACTTGTATGTTGCTTAATCACTACATTTTTCGTTTCAAAATGAACAGATTAACGTTTTTTTTTTCCAACCAAGATAAAACATACAAACTCAATCACACAAAGTTACATATATATATTCTCTCTCTCTCTCTCACACACACACACACACACATCGTCTTATTATTTTTACAAACTGTTCTCCCTTGTTTGAAATCATTCATCAAGTTAATAGTTCATACATTCACACTCGCACATACTCTCACATACACACATTTATATATATATTTTCAAATACATTTTCACATATCTTGCATATGTGTTTTTTTTTCTGCAGCATTGTTCAGTGTCTTCATTATATCGCAATTTCTGAAAATGTTTACTAAATCAGCTGCTTTCATGATTTCTTTAATTAAAAAAAAAATAATAATAATAATGTCATATAACCAGTTTAAAAAAAAAAAATACATATTTGTTCAGTGTCCGATCATCGCCATAGTCCAAATATTATTACTTTCACGGTAAATTAGCTAGCCCATGCGATGACACACGGAAGAGGAAGAAAATAAAACACTATTACAGTACCTGGTTATAAACAAAATTATTCTGTGCAATCACTGCGCATGCGTAGTGTACGGATCCGTGTACGAGCCTTGCCTACTTTTTCTCTCACTAACTTGAACCACACATTTTTTTTTTTATAATATGAATGTAATTCGAACCAATGTCTGTCTATTTCGTGGGTAGTCCAAAAAAAAAAAAAAACTATTGTTTATCTGAACTGTTTTCTTTTTCCTTCTTAAATTTTTCTTTTTTTCTTCTTATTTCACTTCATTTACGTAAGCATCCAATTCTGCGTCTAACTCTTCTGCTGTTGGTACTTTCTTGTTTTGTTGGTTCCGTGCGCCACCTCGACCGGCTCCTCGGGCTGTTGCTGAAACAAAAAGGAAGTCTACTGTAATGGAAAACACTTGAACAGAAAAATAGTCTGGATCATTCTACTACTCAACACTTTTTAATTCAGTACAAGACGTGTTGGCTACTTACTGCCAAATCTTACCATAGTTTCCCCCTCGAGACATTCAGCTTGTAATGTTTCTAGAATAAAATTTAAACTGCAACAGAATCTTAAGCGAAAAAAAAAATTTAAATCGATACTGCGCAAACACTTATGAACTTGCCACTGTGAGTTGATAACTGAGCTGAAAGCTGTTTCGTTTGCTGGGTACTTTTCAGTATGCAGGGTGCGGCACAAGTCAGTTAAACGTATTGTTTACACTTCTGTTGCTGATAATTTGGGAAAAGGTGTGAAAAAAAAAACAGCTAGTAACTTCTGAGTTGTGTTCTTTTGATGCGTTGTTTATTACTTCTCTTACCAAGCATAATAAACCTACGGACTTACCAGACAGGTGAACAGATTTTCAGTTAACTGATTTATGCCGCAACCCTGTATATTAGTTGTATAAGAGTAGCCAAAAAAAAGTTCTCTCGGAATTAGACATTGACGCCATAAATTACTTTGTCAGTGTGATGGAAGATCATAAACTTCATTGTAATAGAACTCCTTAAGTTCAATGTAAAGCCACAAAAGATGGCAGCACTATCTCCGTATATGTCTAATGTATTTTTATCGTTGCACGAAATTTCACTGCTGCTCCTACAAATTCAAGCCTAGAGAGTTCAAACATTTAGGGAAGAAACTTCATATCCAATTCAAGAGTTTCTATCTGTGCCGTTTTTTTATTTTCTTTCTTGTTCATTGCTGAAATCGCTTCATTGTTACAGGTTTGGATATCCATAACAATCAAGCGATTTCAACAATGAACAAGAAAGAAAATTAAAAAATCGGCACGGATAAAACTCTTGAACTGGTTATGAATGTTCTTCCCTGAAAGTTTAAAATCCCTAGGCTTGAATTTGTAGCAAGGGCATTGAAATTTCGTGCAACGATAAAAATACATTAGACATATACGGAGATAGTGCTGCCATCTTTTGTTGGAGATTTTTGCTTTACGTTAACCTTAAGACGACAAAAGACGCATTCATTCAGAGCAGTTTCAGTTTCGTCTAGGGCTCGGAATTTTCATCCTTGAAGAGGATTGTCCAAGCAACAGAACACGTTTGATGGTACGGTATCTGGGGATTATGGTGAGTGCAACAAGGGTTCAAAACCAAGGTAGATAGTATCTCACAGTCACCTTAATCGCATTGCGCTAGCATGCAATAGAATCCTTGCAATTCACGAATATAAGAATCCTTAGTTTTTAAGTTTTTCGTGGGCAAGTTCCAGATGTAACTAATTATTAAGGCGTAGACTGTGACCCATTTCTTGTGACATATGACGAGACTACCAAGAAACGCATGCTTCTTCTGACGAAGACAGTACGGATCCATCATCAACTCGGAGTAGATGAATGGGCTCTGCACTGATCTTGAATTGTACCACTTCCTCACACGTTTGGCCGTTTCCTACCTCAAGCCAATTGCAAGAGCTTTGTTATCCATCTCTCTGATCATGGTGCGTCCTAAAGGAATCCGTTACCTTCCTAGGATTTCTTGTACCTCAGTTCCACCGACCGTCCATTCGTTTAAATATCAAGGGTCTGGCACATTTTCCATACCGCTGCATTGACGAGACTTCTGTTTACACTCATACAGCTTATACGTCGTTATAACACTCTTTAGGTTGGCCTATTGGGCCGCGCTTCCCTGAACGTATACGTTGCACTGGCAGGATAAATAGCTCTGCATATTGAAACATGATACCCAACTGTTCTTTACATGCAAATAATAAAAGGGAGAGGAATTAATTTCCTATTTTTTCGCAGGGTTGCCAAGTTGTTACAATTTTTCGGACATTTTCAACTTTTTTTGTGTGTGGTCATGTAGGCAGAGGTAAAACGCATCTCCCAGTATTATCCCGCCCCGACAATGTTGCCACGAGTCCACTAATATTGAAAAAAAAAAAAGCAACATTTTCTGAATACATCACAAACACGCAAGATAGGGAGTTCCTTTCTCATGTTCGATAAAGATCCTCACTAATGTCATCGGGAAACGTTGCAATCAGTAGTTGTTTCTTTTTTGTTTTTTTCAGGAATACTTTAAAGAAAAGACTGGCAACATTTTTTTTACAACCATGCCTGAGTGATGATTAATGTTTCATTGGTCAATGTCTCAATATACGAGGCAATATTTAAGCGTAAGAAGGATGTCTGTGTGTTAAATAGTTAAGTACTCTGAAACTTCGGATTGCTTAATTTTAGGGAGGAATTTCACTTGTGTTACGTAGAAAGTGAATCAGAAAATTTGACAGTCTACGAAACTGACGCACTGCTTTTAGGTAATGAGAGAAACGAAGGGCTGTCAACAGTTTCTGGATGTGAAAAAGGTGATAAAAGTGACTGAATCTAGTAAAAAAAAAAGTGACTTACTTTATTTAAGAAGTGAAAGAAATTGACTGATTTAAAGAAAAACATAGCCCCCTACCAAAAAGGCCGGTTAAGATCATAATTAACTGTTTTCAAATAAGAAGCAAACATTTCTTTCAAAACCGACATGCTTCATACTTATTTTACCAATTTTTAATTTACTGCACGGATATTGATAGTAAATGCATAACTTTACACATCTTACTAATTGAAATAATGACATTTCTGAGCAAAAAAAAGCTGCAAAATACAGTTAAAACTGATCCTGAATGGCGTTTGGCCACTATTTACTTATAATTACATGACTTCTGTACAGTTTACAAACGTTCTACCATTATTAATAAACATTTTATATCATAAGTCTTGTATTGAGTATTGAAAGTAAGGTAAGATAAAAAATAATAAGCATGTAATTGCATAGAAAATTACATTTGAGTAATTCACACTTTTAATTCTTTGATTTTTTGTTAAAAAATGATGTTATTAAAGCACTTTTTCTTTTATCAACTCTAGACTGGAGAGCATCTGCATCTTGTTTCTGATTCTGAAGTTCTTTCTGGACCTGAAGAGCACCTGTCAACATGGCCTGAGCAAGTCTTGCTTCTGTAAGGCAACCGTAAGTCTTTCATTAGCTTCAGAGGTCAGCTTATTAGCTGCAATAAGTTTTTCCTGTTCCTGCTGTCTTTTTTGTTTTAGTATTTCTTCACATGAAGAAATCATCTCCTCCTCCACTGCAAGTCTTTCTTGACGTTCTTCCTGAGCTGCTTTGCTTTCCTCTTCATATTTTTGTTTCTCCTTCCTTGCAAATCTTCCTTCTTCTAGGTAGGTCTGGTATTTCTTGTATGCACACTGCACCAAAGAAAGCACAGGTACTTTTTTCTGGTTTGTTGTCATACAATTTCATTGCATCCTTTACTGTCATAACTGCATTGACAGTTTTTTCTGAGAGTGATGCCCGGTCCTCTGTAAGATATCTTCGGGATGCAGAAAAGCCCCTCTCAACCTCTGCATCCCCGTGAGACACAGCTAGAGCTGCTTTAACCACTTTACTTGTCTGGGGACATTTTGGGTCTCCTGTCATACACTTCATACTGATGAACTGGTTCCAATAACTGTCTCTTCGAGTTTGTTTTGTACTTGAACTTACGGTGGTTTCCAACTGGAGAAGCTTCCATTCATCCACTAGCTGATCACAATCAATATCCAGTGGTAATGCTTTTGCGATGCTTACAATATCACTGACACTTTCTGTTACATGGATGAAGACACCGGAAATGCTGCAGATTCCTAGACCCTGCCAGGTTGGCTTAAAGAAGAATGTATTTACAGGTCTCAGTAAAATACATCTTAACATGCGTCATGAACTGAAGGCGGTCCTTTTCAGAAACTTGATGGAGAGCTGCTATATCATCGTCACCACAAACCATGTCTTTTAGAGGCAGTAAATTGGATTCCTGTAAAATTTCTTCTGATAGTTCACAAGTCTTCAAAACTGATGGTTTACAAATTCTTTCTAACAACACCTGAACAAGTCTCTATTTCACTGTGAAACAAATGTATTAATGGCTCATTTTTCTGGAAAGTTCCGGTGAATTGGGTAAAAATGTGTGAAGTGGAACAAACAAATGTCAGTTCAGCTTTCACTGTGGGTTTCTTCAGAAGCTGAACAATGTGTTTGTATCCACTGTTGGAAGCTAGAACAGACTTCTTTGCTGGAATAAATTTTAAGAAGTATTTCTGGGCACCATCCCACTGCTGGAGCATTCTCTCTGCAGCTGTTTCCAGGGATAACCATCTAGATGGGCTATGCTTTACGAAATGAAGCCTAGGCAATCCTAATGAATGCTGTTATGTCTGAGAAATCTTCCATTCTTGGCGGTCAACCACTGAAAAAGTTTTATACAGACACAATCAGATCAGAAGCATCCTCTCCTAGATGATGCAGTCCTTTCCAGAAAGCATTATGTAGCAGGTGAATATTACAGAAACCTACATCAATAAGTTCTTTTTCTCACAACACAAACTTGTTCATTAAGCAGTCTCATTACTTTCTGGTTTACATTTGGGCCATCACTCCCAAGCATTAATAGTTTACGCAAAGAGAGGTTTGTTGAATCTAATGCGCTTGTAATTTTACTAACAATATCTTCAGATGTTGCTTTACCAATGAACAATGTCTGTAAATGATGGCTCAATTTTATTCTGAGCTGCTGACCAATACCGAACCACAGTTTCTAACTCTTTTGCACCAACACTGTTTATTGTTTCATCAAAGCACAGTGAATAATAGGCATTATCTATGTCATTCAGCAGCTCCTTTTTAAAATAAGGTTCTAGGGCTTTCATTAGAATGTACTGGAATTTAGTTCTACTCAAACTGAAACTTTGTGGAACAGCTCCAGGAAACATAGCCTCAAAAAGATCACGAATGCCCTGACATGAAGAAGCTGAATAATTGGAACAAACACTTTTTATATTGTTTCAGCAATACTGGCACTGTCCCTGACATTATATAATTTTACTGTTGGAAGAGAAGGTGATAAATTGCCACTGTTCACAGAAGGCGGTGAACTGCAAGATGCAGACGTAAGACGAAGCTGTTGTGGTGCCATTTCTGTACAAAATAACTGTTTATGTCTTGATGTCACAGCATCTTGTTTCAGAGCCTAAAAGCCTTTCTTTTCCACATTTATGACAGTATCTCACACGACACAAAGCACTTCATGATAACTGTGGGTTTTTTCCCCCCACTTTAGACACCTTGGCTCCTGTTCCATTATCCTTGAAGAACCAGTCACTTCTCACAGAACATCTGCCCATTGTCCTGGGGAGGATGCACCAATGAAGTAGGTTGTTGTAGAAGAAGATACAACAATTGGGAAGTCTGAAGTCACTCTCAAGACCCTGGAATGTAAATATTTTCACTAGCAAAGATTACCAAATTCAAATTTGCACAAACTTTTCCTGCAAATCATTTTTTTTTTACTCTCTTTCTCTTGCTCTGCTACCAAGCTATCCAAATCACCTCAGAATGCAAGTTTCATCCCAGACATGGACAATAAAAAATGTCTTCAGGAAAATGACAATGTTTAAGCATAGCATGGCATATACTTGGATAGCAATTTAAATTGCAGGCCCTGTGTCTAATGGATTTATGTAGTATGTAAAAGAAAACTGTGGTATGAATGAGAACCGAATGCAACTGGGAAGATTTCCAGTCCCCTCCCTTACCTCTATGAGTTTGGAAACTTATAAAAGGCAAAGTTTAGGGGAAATGAAAGCAGTAGAAGAAACAGGGAACCAGCAAGGAAATCCGGGACTGCCACACCCGAACTCAAAGATCAAGAGTCTCCTGGGTTAACTGTACATTTATTGACACAACCCACTGTAATATTAAATTCACAATTCTGCATATAATTCAGATGTTCAAAACATTGTCTGTGACTGTTCACACAATATCCATGGATAACCTGAAGATTACACAGCAATGTTGAAAAATGCCTAAAAAAAAGTGACTTCTAACAAGAAATAGTAACTAAAAGTGACTAAAAAAAAAGTGATTAAAGGTGACCAGTTGGCAGCACTGGAAACGGAACAAAAGTTTGTCTCAGAGTGATCATAGTGAAATTCAAAACCGTTCTGTAGGTAAATGTAAGGATACCTTAGTACGCATGTGTTTGCCCTACCCTTACAGCGTCGAAGAGAGTTTTGCAACATTACTCGTACAAAAGAAGGAAAACCGACAGAATTACCAGTGCCTATGAGTTATACTTTACACGAGACACTGATGAATCAAGCATACAAATGAAAAGTAAATGCATGTATGTAATTACTGGTCTCCGTATAGATGTAGATGTTAACTATGATAGTAAAATACCTGTGCCGGATTTGTGATCAAACCACCTTGGAAGACACACACACAGAAACAACGAATAGTGACACATTCCTCGACCTGCTGTCAGTAGAGATTTCATAGCAAAACAATTACCGGGTGGCCGAGAGGTTAGTACACTTAATTTCAGTGGATCCGCCGGGGTCCATTGAGAGCAAAAACTGCCTAATCAGCTCATTTAGGACGTAAATAACGATTGAATCAATCAATCATAGTAACACCACCAGAGATGACAGACGGAAAGTTGATAAATTTACTTCATAGTGACAACTTTTCCAACGTTAACACGCAATACAGTAATGAATGTGATTATAAAATTTAACATTGCAATATTTAACAATATATAAAGCCTTAAACTATCCAATACTTAAACAAATAACAAAGAAAATAAGCGCGCAAATTTTGGCCTCCCGTCCGTAGTTGGTGAGAGATTTTACCTTAGTATTTTAGGGTTTGCTTGTTCCAACTGCGTTATGTTCACAGATAAATAACGAACTGTTTATTTCCCTTAATGATTCACTTCACAATGCATAGTGTAAACGGTGCCCGCGCAACTTAGAAAAAACTTTTAGGCATATCCTATCACACTTTTCGTTTAATTAGGTAAACTGGAAGACTGTTCACAGTAAAGCAATCCTTTGTCATCTTCGGGTTTTCCCCCCATTTTTACATATAGGTATCATCAGACCAACGCCACAATGGAACGTAAAATAAGAGGCCAAATCGGTAACTCACCCACAAAGCTGTGCTCGCCGACGGACGTTATCCCTTAGTACTGATATGAGCTTTGACCACAGACACCAGTACACCTCAGAAATTTAAATAAAACTTGTAATCAATTCGAGTAGATACGTAATTTTAAGTAAAACAATCTATATAGTAAAATCCAATTAAATTTAAGATTAATTCAAAGAACACACTTCATTACTGAAAAAAAAATGTTCGTGAAAAAAAGCAACATCATGATTAAATGAGTGCAGGGATTCGAACCCCCCGACCTTGAAGACGCTGGCCTCACGCTTCAAACCACACTCCTACGTTTTATTTCTTCATTATGCCTTACTATATTGAAAGAACTAATTTTAGATTGAATTTCCATGAATTCATGAAGATGAGGAGTTACCCCTATGGAGAAAGGCTCACCGTTTTCTTCTCTTACAGGAAGACAACTGAAATATAGGCAGGAACTGATCCAACCTCAGTGAAAAAAAAAAAAGTTTCATTTTGTTTTAGTTTAACTTTTGTTATACAGGATTGATTACTACACAAAAAAGGAGTAAAAAGCTTGCGTTAGACACTACAAAGGCATCTAGTACATTTGCGCGTATCACTATAAACTGTATGATTGATCATACTCCATCGGTGGTTGAGACCAACAGGATTCCTGTCCTAACAGAAGATTCAGACATAAGTTTATACTTAATCACTAGGGCAACCAGAATTACACTTTATACAGCTGTAAATTATACTTCTTGTGAAATTATCAGTACTGCACATCAAGTTCACTGTACTGATGTATACGCCTCGCCTTCCACTCCTACCTTGTTGCAACATTAAACTTGGCTCCCTATCTTTCGTTCTGTTTGTTTTCTGCACCACAAGGTGAGAGACTAATCTATCGTAAGTGGTTAAGAAGAAGAAAAAAATAACATGTACAAATTTTCCATCTTTCGTTAAGGCTGAATTGCAGTGGATTTTCCCGCCTTTTTCGTTTTACGTTAATTATTCAAAATTCATTGCAGGTGAACAAGATGTAACATTCACAGACCAAAGTTCATTTCGTCCTTCAATAATGATATATTTATGTACATATATCAGTCTCAATTAAGGACAAGGTATTAACCATAGGTGTAAAATTCAGTTATGATTTTTTTTTTTT